>PVJX010011060.1:0-54739 GCA_004027295.1 Dolichotis patagonum | reverse complement strand
ATGTTATATCCTCTAATGAGCAATCAGTAGTTATAAAGAGGAAAACATCTTCATATATAGATATATAGATATATAGATATATAGATATATAGATATATAGATATATAGATATATAGATATATAGATATATAGATATATAGATATATAGATATATAGATATATAGATATATAGATATATAGATATATAGATATATAGATAAGAGATTTATTAACCTGATGTTTTGAACTACTGATTTTTAGAATGTGATCAAAAACCAACTGTCTCTCTCACGTTAAATGCATTTCAATATAATTTATTTACTGACAGATGTAGAACAAAAATTGGGTGGTACAATAACCATTCTGCTTTCTTGGGACAAAAAAAACAGCCTCACAGTCATTTTAAAGGAAAAATAAATTATCAACTCTAATGGTTAAATTGCCTAGTGCTAGATATTGGGAACTTTTTTCACTTTTGTAGTAGCAGAAATCTTTTCTTCCCCAAGTAGTTGGTAATGCTTTTGTTCCTAGTCACCTTCTCTGAAATCACAGGTCTGAGAGAAAAAAGAGGAAAGGAATACAGATAGAAGGTATTTCATTCTGTGGAAAGACATCTAATGCTGACTTTCTGCGCTAGATCCTGTGAGATACATCAAGTAGACACTTTTTCCTTCTTGTTCGTGAAGTTCCTCCAATATCCAGTTCATGGATACTTGTGATTTCCCTTTTCAGCCACTGGTTTCCCAAAGAGCTATTCCATACAGACCTCTCCCTGCTGGGGACCCATTAGTCTCTGAAGCAAGAATAAAAAAAAAAAAAAAAACCAGCATCACACAACTTTCTTTCTCCCACATGCACTACTTGGATGATTTCAGAGCATTCAAACTCCTCCCTGGTTCCAGGAGCCACTTCTCTTTTGCCCTTTGTGTGACAGTGGGTGTCCCCACTCTAAGGGTCACTGCCAACTCTTTCCTCAAGGACAGATTTTGGATCTAAGCACCATGGCTCAAATGTAAGTTTTCTCACTTGACTCTGTGGAAGTGACTCAGCTTTCTCAGTCCCTCATTTGTTAAAATACAGTGATGCTTTCTAAAACATTGACTTTTAAGAGGTTATTTTTTAAATGGTTTTCCTTAATTTCAGTAGTAAGTGAATGGATGGACCTCGCCCTAAGCCGCCATGCCAAACTTAAACCTCTTTATTGTGTTTTTATGAGGATTGACTATGTTCACATTTAATAAAATAGTTGAGGAACAAGAATAAGATCACTAGTCTTTGAGTCAGGATCATGAAGCTTGTGCTGGAGTCATTCTGGCACTCACTGGTGACCTTGGAAGAGTCATCTTAATGATCATTGCATCCTCATCTATCAAAATATTCCATTCTGAAACATATTTGGCTTTTGTCTTACCATTCCAAGGTGTTGAAGACTCTTTTACATATCCTTTTTTATTTTTATTTTTATTTTTATTTTTATTTTTTTTATCGAGAACTGAACTCACAACCTCATGTTTGACAGGCAGGCATTGTGTCACTGAGCTACATCCTCGGGCCTCTTCTATGTCATCTTTATATCACAGTAATGAAACTCCTAAATTTTATTTGAACTATCTCAACTTCTGGAAATGTTGCTGTATATAATACAAGAGGAAGCACACTATTGCAACCACAGAGCAAGGTAATGTTTTGGGACCATCTGTTGACCCAGAGAGTACTGTCTTCCTGGTTAGTGTCTGTCTATTCTCAGAAAAAGAAAAGAAAAAAAAAAACTTGTAGAACACGTGAGCTCTTAGAGCAGCCTCATTCACACTGAGTTCAGTAAGGGATGTGGCGACAGAAGGGAGCCGAAGCAGTGCCAATTGGATGTTCATTCACCTGCAACCACGCAGACTGGATGTTACTGAATGGGAATGAAAACCCCTCTATTAACGTCACCAAGGCCACAGAACTCTCATGTTGATCTAGGAGAGCCAAAGAGCAGGCTTAAGGAACAGACTCTAATGAGCCACAAGCTACTCTTGAAATTTCTAGGGAGAAGATGAATATTTCCCAAGACACTTACCTTTACAAATGGTAATACTGATCCACAGGTTAGCCCTTGATATTGTTTAAAAGTTTAAAAAAATTATATAGTTTGAATGGTCAGAGGTTAAAGCTATTTGTTAAATGATACTGTGCTGAAGTGGAAAACTTGGGAGATTCAGAAAAATTTTATCAGTTCCTTTTGGCCAGCTCAACAATGAGTCCCTTAGCATGGTAAAAACATCAGAAAAACCACATTTGTTAATAAGAGCTTCATCGACCAATCATTAGCTTTATAACTAGGAGAGTCCACCAAGGACATTGATCTTCTGCCTCTCTGTTGGTTGAGAAGCAGAATATATGTACTTGTGTGTATTTATATGGGATAAATAAGTATTATTTGAATGAAAAGATGGTAATAATGAATAATGCCATAATAATAGAATAATAGTCTATATGTGTGCATATACATATTTTTATATAGTCACCTTAAGACATTATTTACTTTCCCCTCTCTCAAATGTTTCAGGTCATGCAATTCTCATTCATTTGAGAATAGATAAATGTGGTTTAGTAGAAAAGGGAAGGCTAAACACGCACACACACACACACCCACATACACACACACACACACAGGAACACACCCTTTCTTACATGCAAAGAATTAATCAAAGTCCAAAAAACAAAAGGGAACTTAAAAATTATTTAATTTCAGTCTCTAATTTATATTCATACATCTATTTTTATTACTTTATTACAGAACGATTTAAAGTGCATTTGCTGAACCTGGAAAAATGACTAACAGTGACTAAACGTGCACACATTTTGATCATCACATAATGGAAATTCCCAAAAGTAATATTTAAGAATAAAATTTTAAAGTTCATTTTTCAGACGAAATTGGTCAGTCTCACATTGCATTTCCCTTTGCTGGTGGTGCTGCCCATATTAATGGCAGTAACTGCCCATCCTAGGGTTACTAAGCATGCACAATATTGTACCAAAAACATAAAGGAAAGTACAGTGAGCAATTTCTTTAAAGTGAATCATGTTTACAATTCTATTGTGACCAATTTTTGTCATTAATTGATTTAAATCTCAAAAGAATGAAGTGTTTGCAGCAGTTCTTGAAATTCTTACCATGTTTTAAGGAACTGATTATGATCTGTTGGTCCTATGTGACTTCACTTAACAAATGATTATTCTTTACAATAGACAGGCTGTGATGAGCTGGGGGACATTTGAATGTTTTCTAAACCTTATTTCACCACTTTCCAAATTGAACTCACTTGTTCCCTCCAGAAAAGTGATCCTCTTTTATGTTTTGTGTCTCCCTCAATAGATTACCTTCCTTCTAACCACTAAAGCCAGACAGCCCTGGATTACAATTGATGCTTTCTTTCTTGGCTCCAGATACACTTAATAATCAATTATACACTGAAAGCCCTTGATTTGCGTATCCACTAACCCAGGCCTTGGTCACTTTTTCTTCTACTACAACAATCTAACTGGGCCTTTTCCTCTTATTTTAATTTTCTACAATATGTACTGCTGGATTTATCTTTCTGAAATACTGATGCGCTTATCCTGATTTCCAAGTTAAAAACTAATACTCAAATATTTTTAAAAGCATGCATATGCCAATCTAGATTAGTTCCTCTAAATTACTAAATTACTTAAGTGGGGCTCAAAACTGCGATCCTCCTGCCTCAACCTCCCTAAATAGTAGTAGAATTATAGGTTAGTGCCATGTGCCATCATGCCTAGCTAAATATTTGTATTAATATTGAATAATTTAGAAGTTTATTTGTTATTTATTGCTTCTCTAAAGAGCAATTACCAATTATGGGTTGACATTTCTCTCGCCAGACTGATACACTGTCCTCTTATCCTCCACCAAAGGCAAGGGTTTGCATATCACCGGGCCCTGTGCCTCCATGCATCCTAAGCCATGAGACCAGTCTGCCGCTCTTACTCACCATTATCTTTCTTACTGTAGTTTGTTTTACACCTAGCCTGGCTCGACTTTGTTCTCATCTCCATGTTCGTTACCACTGAGTTCAAGGCACTTATAAACTGGGTTCTCATTCCTTATCGGATTTTCCTCTAGTTTCCTTTTCATGGTTGAGCAGCACCAGATCACTCTTTGCGTCTAGAATGTGCATGGTCAGGAGTTTACGGTGCTACCTAGTAGACCCAGACTACCTGATGTCAAATTCAGCTTTTACCTTTATATTCTGTGTGGTTTTGCACAAAATATCCCTCTCTTTCAGCAGTGTTTCTTTTGCAAAATGGAAATAACAGTGCCTACCTTCAACTAAGGTTTTGAAAAGAGAATACATATGAAGCTTTTAACACTTCGCAAACACTCAGTAAATATTAGCTACTGCTCATTTCCCTGCAAAATAAATTACTCCTCAAGTTCCATCAGGTGAGCATACCTTTTTATTTTTTACTGGAGCATTTCTGCTTCCTTAATTTCTATTTTTTCTACTTTCTTAATTTCTAACATAAGCGCTTTATTTGGAAATATTTTCCACTTTGCCATCAGAGTTAATTCTCCTTTTGTTTTTGTGAATATGCATCAATTGACTTGCTAATACTGTTTTATGGACTTATCATTATTCTCACTTGACTTTCAGCTACTCCAGGCAAAAGAGAAAATCTTATACGTCACTTGTATTCAGAAAAATCTAGCACAGTACTGTGCAAACATGGAGCATTCAGAAAAGTTTATCACTGGAACTGAAGCGGAGCCATTTGTTTGCTTTAGATGAGCCAAGTAATTAGGAGCTGAGTTAATCTGGAAGAGAGTCATATGCAACTCCTCTCCTTACAAAGTAGAAAGACAAACAAATCAATGGGGAAATTAAATAATTTTTCTAAGGCCAACTAATACGGCAGAACAAAGGCCAGACAGCCAATGCCGTCACCTTGCCCTGTGTCTCTTTTCTTGTTTGATATATCACTGAGGAGCCCAGATAGTCACAGGACAGGGAAAAATGCAAGCAGGACTCCTGGGGATAACGATCTACCAGTGCTATGCTGAGTCTGTAACCTAGTCCTCCCAACCGTGTGAGAGAGTGAAGCTGGCGGAGCGCTGTGATTCATAAGACACAGGCTGAAAATGGCCACTGTCTCTTTTGCATGGGGCACTCAGTAGGTCTCCTTTTCTATTACTTCACTCATAACTCTTCCCTCTCAACCACTGCCATGAGAGTCACACTGCCATTTAACACGTTTCTAAGGAATATTTGGCAAATGAGTCAATAATTAAGCACACGTGATATGCACCAGATCATTTGGCAATAAATAGTGACATAATTCTTTGAATCTAAAACCTCCCTCATCCCCTTCCTTCTGCACTTCAACAATTAAATGATTGAACGACTGTTCCCAGCTTCCTGAGCCATTTATATTTTACGAAGCATCTCTTAGAATCTTCATCTCACATGGGCCCCTCACACCAGCAAGTATTTTCTCTGAGCTCTACTCCGCTTTACAAACTCAGCAGAAGCATCTTATGCCTGCCTCACCTGGGTCAGGGGCCCTATAACTTTGGTCTTTTAGTACCATAAGCATTGTCTTTGCATAGTACTGGATGTACTGCATTCTCATGTCCAACCACTTGGAACACAAACTCCTCAGAGGAAGGGAACTTGTACCACTATGTTTTGTGGCTGCAGATTGTACAAAAACTCTCAGTAAATAACTACTCGTGGATATTTGTTCAGTAAATGTGCAGGCCAAATGACTCAAAAGCCTTCAGAAGTTGGCATTGTAATGATAGATATTAAGCTGCAGCCCACAATGTGCTGGGCCCAGGTAATGGCTTATTGAGAGGGACCCACTGCTGCCTGTCTCTTTCTTGTTTGTGCTTACCTTACATCCATCCCAGACCCCGTAGACAGCAATGATTCATTCTCAGTAGAATGTTTTGACCGGTGCTCTGGCTACTGTCTCCACTTTCACAGATTTTGTGTGTCACTTCCCCGTTTTCTTTTCTTTCTTCCTTTCTTTTTTTTCTAGCTGTGAGCACTATTTCAAGACCAAACTACTCTCAATTTAAATGCAGGTTTAAAGCTTCTCCCAAAACCGAAAACTGGCATATGACCACAGGAGGTAACTGCTCACACAGTAGATGTAATCTTGTGACCACGGAGTGATCTTTTCGTTTTTTTTTTTTTTTTTTTTTTTGAGTTTAAA
Source organism: Dolichotis patagonum (assembly GCA_004027295.1). Lineage (NCBI taxonomy): Eukaryota > Metazoa > Chordata > Mammalia > Rodentia > Caviidae > Dolichotis > Dolichotis patagonum. The sequence goes on along the minus strand of PVJX010011060.1, from coordinate 48,532 downwards.
AAGGTGCATCCGTGTGGGAGGTTTGTGCTTCAGAAGCGTTAAAGGTAGGAGGTTAGAGAAACCATGAGTATGGAAAAAGTTACAGGAAGTTAGAACATCATCGGGATTTCAATGTGAAGCCTGTTTCTTTGCAGAAGCGTTGGGAGTGGAGGTGCTTTTTATTTCCAGACTTAGCAGGTCTGAATGCAAACCCAGGACTAAGTGAGAATTGCGTGGCTTCATTCTGTCAAAACATATTGCTACTTATAGGCTTAGGGATGTTGCCAATAAAATATTTCTTCAGCCCCCAAGGTTCTACAAGAATAGACGCTGGGATAAGATTATTGTTAGCAGCACAAGTGTTGATACAGCCATGAGTTAATAGCTACTGGCAAAAAGAAGCCTTTTCTTGTTCCATGTGAATAGCTCTTCCTCTACTTGTCTGCCAAACTAAGCACATTTGGTGTGTTTTCAAAGTGGTACATGGGAGGTCAATTCATTAATCATTCTCAAATAGCAGGAAACAGAGACTCCTGTCTAGGAAGCCACTAGAAATGTAGTCTTCTCTATTTTCAGTTTTAAACTAGTAGATGATTTTTATTTTTGCACAAATAAGTTCCATCTTTTCTGGTTTTGCTTCTTTAAGAAGCTATGCATTCCTATTTTTTTTTTTTTTTTTTTTTTTGAGACAAGATTTCACTGTGTAGCCTAGACTGGCCTTGAATTTGTAGTAATCCTCCTGCCTCGGCCTCCTGAATGCTGGGATTATAGGCATGAACCACCATGCCAGTCTCCTATCTTTTTATGTTAGATAGGACTGCAGCAGCTTTCTGAAAGCAACTGAGTGGGACTGGAAGAAGAGGGCATTTTTAAAAACCACATTTAAATCTATTAATTTAATGTATATAAACCACTTGGTCAAAGTTCATCTTTCTAGAACTTCTCCTGGCAAGAGGGTTCCATGTTCGGCAGCAGGATAGCTACCTTTTCTAGAGTGGACACAGATGGCCGTCATTTAATGATCTGCTTGGTCCTTGAATTTACTTTCAAGCATAAGATTTGGTGGCGGGTAGGCGTGGGTTGAAGAACTGGCTCCAATTCTTGCTAACTACAAGCCTTTGGGCAACTTGCATATTGTCTCAAAGTCTTGCTTTCTCCCTCTCTAAAATCTGAGATTAAATTTGCTAATACATGTGAAATATCTTAGCACAGGAACAGCATTTTCCTGTAATCTCTTCTCTTCTCTGTCTTTCCTGTCTCTCTTCTCTTCCCTCCCTCATTGTCCTTTTTTCTTCTCTCTTCTATTTCCTTTTTGTTTCCTCAGCCCCTCTCCCATTGTTCTCCTTCTCCACAAGCGAAGCCCATCCCTTTGTTCTACATGGTCACATGCATTCCCCTGGGAAATGATTCATATTTCGTTTTGTTGCACTCTCTAAATAAATGAATGGCAGAGGACTTTCTCTTCTAGCCTGGATTCTATTGACACTAAAATACACTCTTTATTGCATGGTTTTCCTGAAGCTTCTCACTGGAAAAGACTCCAGATTTTTGGATGGCACTGCAACAGCTGGCCTTTTGTTTGGTGGAGGGAATCACAGAACTGAACAAACCAGTGTGCTATCACACAGAATACACGAGCCTTTTCTCTCTGCTCTCTGCATCTCTGTAAAACGTCCTGTTTGTTTGGAAGGTCAAAGGGAGCTTTAGGCAATTATTGAATTCAGAACATATAATGCTTGCCTACTTTAAAATTGACGGTTTCAAGCCAATCAGGCAATAGAACTCTGACATTTGGCTTATTTTCATGTAAATATAAAACTCAATATAATGGATTTTGAGCCACTCCCGTATGAGGCTGAATCTTTCCTTAGGAGTGTCTGCTTCTGCAATTACACCTCTGCTGCTTGTGTCCAGGCTTTCTGCGTCCTTAGCCTTACCATCCTTTACCAAAGCTCATACAGTATTTCTCTTCTATTCCACATGGTCATTGTGTATAAGAAGAAGCAAACAAAACTACTAGAAAGAACAAGTTCTTCTCATCTTATCCTGTTCTGTACTCCCTCCTGTGACCATGTTTGCATTCTTCCTTCCATATGTGTATTTGGTGCACTGCCATTTTTCTCACCGTGTATGTGCATGAATTGCCTTAGGATTTTCACAGAAAGAGCCAGGCTATTTTTCTGGTTAAGTTATATCAAGTTACTGGACTTAATCCAGATTTAATGTGACTTCAATGCTAACGACATTGTCCTTTTCCATTTCTCCAGGTAAATCCCACATACCAACTATGGTGCTGATCTTCCAGCTAGGAACTGGACACTACTATAAAGTTTGGTCCCCTAAAATACCGAGCTGGCCAAGGGGAGATGTCAAGGTCCTCTCTTGTTCATCAACTGCCTTTAGGTGCCTCCATGCAGTTAGGTACAAATTATATACAATTGTTACCGCTTCTTTACATCCACTTTTGCTATAACAATATCTTTTCAACTCCTTATCACTTACTTTTCTATTTCTACTAGACACTTACAGCTTGCGCTTTCTGCGAGACAAGGAAAAGGAAGATAACTTTGTTATTTAAATCATACAACATAAGCACAAAAAAATCAATGAAAAATACATTTTACTTTAGGTAAATTAATGACTCTTTCCAGATACCAAGTAAGCTTGCAAACAGGGCTCTGGCTGCATTTACATTTTGTTTTCTATGTCCTAAAAGCCCACCAGTAATGTGGCAGAAACTCACGATGGAGGAAGGAATGACTGGATTGAGTTCTTCTTCTTAAAATCAGAGCCTAAACCAGCCACGATGAAAGATCCGGGATGTCTGTGATGACTTCACATTAGGGCAAGATTGACTGGATTTGGGTCAGCTTAAGGAATATTCCACATTTTTAACTGAATTATATTAATTTTATTTCTAGTGATAATTAGGCACACTTCTACATGAAGAATAACACGTTAATGGATTGGTAAAGAATTTGGGTCTCCATAGGGCTGTCAAATTTGGGATTCAGCTTCCTGATGGGAGCTGTAGGATGGCAATCAGCATTTTCAGCCCTGAAAACTTTGAAACTCATAAGGCTCTTTGTGATCCCATCATGCTGTGACCAATCTTCTGCATTCCTAGCTTTTGTATGTCCTGGTGAGGGAATCTTAACAACAACCTTACCCTTTCCTGGTCTGTCTTAATTTCACCATCCATAAAATGGTAAACATTAACACTACTTAAGTTACATTACTTCTTTCAAAATACTTTTATATTTAGTATTTAATTTATTGAGTTATGGATTAACATATGTAAAGCATTCAAGAATGAATTGTGAATCATGAGCATAATATAGTATTATCTCCATTGTCATTAGCAGTAGTAGTAGTAGCAGTGGCTTTATTGAGTAGGGTCTGTATGTTGCCACACAAGTAGAGTCACAGCTTGAAACAGTTGCTGCTCAATAATTGGGGAGAGCACCCTGCTACTTCCTTCTCCTTGTTCATAGTAGCTACCCAATGTTTTTGTAATAAAACATGACTGGAGCATTATTTGTGGGTAGTGAACACAGTCCCCACATTTTCCCTAACACGTTCTTCCTAGGAATAGAAAATTACTCAATACTGACTGTGCTTTAGAAAATGCAGAGCCACCGTATTTTCACAGAAAGCTATTCATTTTCTGGGGCTCCTGTGTGTTTTCTAGTGTCTTAGAATTTCCTCCCAGCTATAAGGACATTCTTGAACTGGGTGCAGTAAGGGATGGAGCAGGAATGAAAATCTCAGAGTGTTGCTGGTTGTGTGTGGTCCTTTCTCTGCTGGAGCCCTGCCTTTATGCCAGCACTTTTGCCAAGTGCCTGTTACCAAAGAGAAATTGTCTCAGGGGTGGTACTTCTTCCCCAAGATGTGAGAAAACACATGCTTAGAGAAGAGTTTCAGGACTAACACCGGGGGCGGAACTGGGAGGGGTATTTCCTTTTATTGTAAGTTCCGCAGAAACTCTTGTCCATTCTTGTTTTAATCCAAGTCCTGTGAAAGTCCTAAGAAAGAGTAATACCATTTACTCACCACTCACCAAACATTTACTGAGGCTCCAAATAATATTGTAGGGGGTGTGAAAGGATGCAACACAGCCCCTCCCTGAAAGTAGTCGGGAAATATTAGAGCTGTATAATCCAAAGATAATAACTCTGTCTTTAAGACACTATATACAATATGTGAGAAATACAGACTAGGAAGTCCTAAGAATTCCTAAGGGATACAAGCTGGGTATGCAAAGGGCTAACTTGCCTCTGGACAAAGGAATAAGATGGAAAAGTGTGCACTAGCACAGTGACCAGGGAGCCCAAGATGGAAGCCACAGGTTTGGTTAGGAAACAAAGCCTATCTAGTGGGCAAGAGCCATTTGTGTAGTTCACCTGCATTGTTCAAGCTTCTAGAGATTCAAAATTCATGCAGTAGGAAGCTATTAAAGAGTTTTGAGTAAGAAAAAGAGCAAATATGTTTTGTACCTGAGAAACAAAAACCTACTGCCAGTGTTAAGGCTGGGTTTTGCTTATGGTTTTATGTTGGGGGCACTGGCTGGACTTGAGAAAGACTGGCTAGATAAAAAGATGTTCAAACAGTGCTACTGAGAAATGATTCAGATGTGAGCTATGGCAAGAAACAAGAGAGTACACAAGAAAAGACTGGGTGAGGCATGAAATGACGCTCAGAAGGGATCACCTAGATTGAGATCTGGGCCCTCATGTTGCTGGTAATGCTCATTACCTGAGATGGGAAATAGGAGTTGCAATAACAGGCACATTTTTGTCTTGCTCAGTTTCAGAAAACACTGGATTCCTCCACAAGAAGTCAGTCAAGGAGCTCATAGAAGGATTTGTACTGGATATTGGGTTATCCAGGTGAACACAGGTGAGCCAGTTTACATGCTTAAAAAATAATAAGAATCATAACGTAGCAAGGATAGTATAGAAGCTTAAAGAAGAGAGCCTAGAACTACACTATTTGAATTCAGTTTTCTTTCTTGTAGCTTACCAGCCATTTCACTTTGAGCAAATGTCTCTGAGCTCTTCTGTCCTCTTCTGTAAATCACAGGCAGTAGGAGAATCTACCTTATAACATTATCGTTAGTATTAAATAAATTAATAATTTGAAGTACATGGACCAGAGGGTGGCATTACTAGTAGTACTCATATAGATTTTTTATAATGAATGAGAGACTCTAGAAAGTGTGTGTGGTGGAAGTCAATGAAAGCTTTTCAAGGAACCCTAGGGAGCTGCAACATTTAAAAGTAGAAAAGTGAGCTGAGGAGAAGGCATGGAACTTAGATGTAGAGAGGAAGGGTGAAAGGTACTATGTCACAGAAGCCAGTGGAGGAAAAGGCTTACCATGGGGAAGCACAGATACACAACTTGATTAGGATTAAAATGTAGAAGTTTCTTTGGTTTTGCCGGTGTGAGTATTTTCACTGGAACAAACACACTTTTAACAAGATGCCTATGATCAGTGGAATGAGAATAAATAAAGGACAAAGATAGGAAAATACTTGTTATTCTGTACTCTTCTCAAAGGTTGGCAATGTAAGGGAGTAGGAGATAAAGGAAGAGCTAGAGGGATGTGGGATGCTGAGGTTATATTTCTGCTTTTATTCTTGGCAATATTTTTTGGTTTTGATGAGACACACAAAATCACGATTATAAAAGCAAGAGGAACATAAGCTTGGAAATACATGAAAGAGAATAAATATAGTTGACAATCTTTCTGATAAGAAAGCAACCAGAATTTTCTTTGCTCTCAGACACGTAGAAAAATGCTTGGAACAGCAGGTTTCCCTCCGTGATCCGCTCTTAACCCAATTCTTGGCAAAGTCCTAAGACACCCCGTGGTCTGTATCTCGAAGTTTATACTCTCTTGCTGTCTGATGTCTGTGTCAGGCCAGTTCACATACTACCTCTCCCTGTGATCTCACTGCTCTGGTCTGTGCTACTTACCAAAGAAACCCTGAGCTCTAAACAGCTATTTAAATATTCCTGAAAGCTCAGTTTTTAACTTGTACTCGCCACATTTCAAATACAGATATGGTCCGTGGTTTCTGTACTAACATGGATACAGAACAGCCTTCTTTGCACAGGAGCTTCCTCTGGATGGTGTTCTGGGGGGGTTTCTGGGGTTCAGTATATGTTCAGAACCTTTGATGCTGCTCATAGAGTCACTCTGCTGGCCTCGATCTTTGAGCGTGGCCACTGTCAAATGCCTCCCGCCCCAGACACACACACACACTGTGCTCATCATCTCTCATTAGTCCTCACTGTGGGACCTTCAGTCTTTAGCTTTTTTTTTTTTTTTTTAAACCAGGGACAGAACTCAAGACCTCATGCTTGCCAGGCAGGTGCTTACTTATGTCACTGAGAAAAATCCCTGGCTACGGTCTATAGCTTTTATAGAAATGTAGGTTACTGCTGTTCCTTTGGAAATTTTCCCTTTATTTTGCACAGGTGCCTCCCTTGAAGAATTTAGTAGATATTCTCTTGCCCCCTGAATGAGGGGACGCTGGCCACTCTGTCCACTTTGGTGATCCCTCTATCCAGTTACATCTCCCTCATATTCTAAGCCTACAGCTGTGCTCTTTGCATCATGAATCAAAGGGAGAGAAGTTAACGTTGTGGACTTTGGATTCAGAGAGACAAGTTAAAATGCCATTTTAGGTGTGTCGCGTGACACCATTCCTAACCCTACAGAGCTTCATTTACCTCCTCGGGGGAATAGGCATGAAAACAGTCTGCGTTCATGAGTTTTAGTCAGTTTACCTGACACAGATTAATCTTTTCTCTTTCATTTTTCTTTTCTTTCTTTCAGTTTCTCTCCCTCCCTCCCCTCTTCCCTCCTTCGTTCCTTCTTTCTTTCCTCTCTGTCACCCTTCCTTCTTCTTTCTGTCTGTCTCCACCACTCTGTGCCGGAACTGTCAGACGTTATATTTGATTGCAAGCTTAGAACCCTGGAAAGAGCAGGAGCTGACCTGAACTGCGGCTTGATTTGCTTCATGGCCAGAAGGCCAGAAGTGGGCAGAGATCAGCCACCGCTGCCTGGTTGGAGGACTGGAGTTCTGTCTGGGATTTCGTGGCCTTTCCTGCTTGCTGACCCAGTGGCTACCACATGTTCAGTCACTGAGGCTGTGATCATATGCTGTGTGAGGATAAAACGATTTTCCCAAAAATCCCTGAAGAAAGGGAGCAGTTGACCACCAGCTGTCTGACCTTCTTTGTAGAGAAAGTCAGACAGGTTGGTAGAAACAAAAGGACACAGTGTGAGCTCCCTTCTGTTCCCTTCTCTTCCTCCTTCCAGCCCTGCAGCTTCTGGGACTTGGGTAACAGCAGCTCCTGTCAGTCACCCGACCTGACCTGTGTGATGGCTCTTCCAGAAATCAGGGAGCTGGCACCCATGCTGCTCTGGGCCTCAGTCCCCTCCTGCGCATTTCAGGCTGGGGCTCTCTGCTTGCCCAGGGCAGCCTCACTGGTGTATTCATTACCAACATCTTGATTTAAAATTTGATTCTACCGGACTATAATCTTTATTATAGCATCTAGAATAAGTAACTATTCATATCTTTTTCAAAAAGTACAGTTAATAGTTTCTTCACAGCTCTGACTTTGCATGTGTTCATGTCTGATTAGTCTTATCATGCAACATAATATGATAGCATAAAAATTATTTTTGGTGCAGAGAAGATCAATAGACACCAATTTGTAATATTTCCCCTTCTCAACTATCTTTGTACTTGTCGTATTTGCGGTGTCCACTTGCAGTCCTGGTAAACCTATGTATAACTGTTTTTAGTATTTATTTGAACAGTTATGCATACATTTATTGATATATTTGAGTATTCTATCCTGGAATTGATCACCCTTTGCTTATTTTTAACCTTTTCATGTTTTATGACTTGGGTCTCATAATTACACTGCTATTAAAAAGTAAGAAAAGAATTAATAAAAATGTATACTTCATAGACAATTTGATACATTAAGCATTCTCTAACTTGGGGCCCTCTGAGTAATGTCAGAACTCACACCATAAATAGTCTTATTTGGCTGGGAACATACATGCCCCAAAGGCTCCTGATTTAGGCACCCTGTGAAGAATGTTCGAAGACCTGCACACTCTAAACATAAGCACCACCACCGCTGGAGTTAAGAACATCTGTTTGGAATGATTTTCCTGGAAGGACTGCTCCTTTTACAAGGAAAAATCTGAAGCAAACATCAAGTGCTTACCATGACATCATGCTACAGACTTTCTACACCTCCACAAGGTACTCAATTATATGAGCTTTAACTCCCCACTCTCAATAAACTGTCAATAAAAGCTGCTTCTTCCTTAGTTCAGCAGACAGTCCTAGAGGTTCTACATTGAATGAAGGACCTATCAGTCAGACTTATGCTGGAAATTGTATTTTCCAACGTAGCGTTAACATGCAGTCTGCATTGTACAGGTCTTTATGTAGCAATCTCTGTTGAAGGCAGAGGGTAGCAAAACAAATCAGCTCAAAAGCTAACAAAGTTACACTACAGCAAACGTGATTCACGAAGCAGATAGGAAGGGGGATGATTCTCAGAACCATAAATCACGCAGGTTAAGTTTCCCTTCGAAAGTTCCAGAAGGAGAATTTGGTTCAAAGTACTACTCAGCTGATGAAAGCATGCTTTAGACCAGAAAGCAGAAACCCTTTCAGGAGCATTTTGATTCTTTGAATGAAAATCACCTAATCAGGATTACAAATAAGATTAAAAAAAAATGAGAATTGAGGAGGAAAGGCGTAAAATTCAGAGCTCTGATTTGGAAATTCTTAATTAGGTACTAATTGAAGTAACTCAAAACAGCTTCACTTTCATTATTTTAAAAACAAACAAACCAAAGCAAAACCAGAACCACTCTGATGCCTGAGTGCCACAGCAGTGTGTCACTCTAAGCAGGAGGTGTGCGCACACGGAAGTGCTTTGTGAAGTGTAGCGAAGCACTGTGAAATAATGGTTTGGAGATTACTAAAAACAGTTACAAGAAAGGATAAGTGAAAATGTTTTAGCAACAAAGATTTTAAATTTTGTAATCATTTTTAAATTCAAATAAATACTAAATATGAAACATTTTAAGTAGATAAAAAGATTAAATAACATATTGATGATTACTACCAACTTTCAGTAGTTTCCCAAATAATAAAAAATTCATTCACTTTTCTAGACAAATATATATAGCAATTATGCTACTGTATGTAGCCCATTAGAATTTAAAGTACTTTTTTTTTTTTATATATCGGTACCGGGGATTGAACTCACGACCACGCACTTGCAAAGCAGGCGCTTATGCCGCTGAGCTAAGTCCTCGGCCCTATAATTTAAAATACTTAAAAAAAATCTGTACAGTGTCAAAAACTAGGGCTATGCAGATTACAACTTTTCAATGTCAGCTCCTAAAATTTTTGCTCTTTCATTGCTTTCACTAGGGTTTGATATGCAAAAGGTAAAGAGAACTTAAAATGGAATGGTAAATTTGGTCCATGCGTGCTTAGGTGTACTCAATTTTACTCCAACAAAAAAATTAGAAGGAACTAAATTTTTAAAAAAGTACATTATACCACAGAGTGACCTTAGTTTTATATTCTTGAATCTTGCTTAGTGTAACTTTTAAGTATCCTTACCATATATGACAAATCTGGGATGTGATGCATAGGTCAATTTGCTTGACTTAGTACATGATTCATACATACTTCATAACAACATTTTGTATGTGATAAGCATACATAATTCATATTTATCAAGTAAAACGTACTAATTATTAACTAAATAACCAATTAACTAAATGTACTAATTAATTAAAGAAAATTATATCTTGCCATGTTAAGTCTACCTCACATGTGGTTAGACAGGATTCCCATCCAAAATATCTATTTGTTTCTGTCTCGTGTGTTGTCACTCTAAATATGGGCAAGTTATGAAATTTATTTTAATGCAATAAATAGGTTTGCAAAGTGTATCTGGCTTGATGCTTTTCTATGGTCTGATCTGTCCAGTTCTACACATATGTACAAGCTACATGTGTTTGGCTATATATAAATTTAAGTTAAGATAAAATAAAAGTCAGTGCTCCCCAGTCCTGACAGCAGTATCTCACATGCTCCTTTAGCCACCCATCTGTGACTTGTGGCCACTATATTGATCATTATTGTAGAACATTTCCTTCATTGCGGGGCATTTTCTTGGACAGTGCTCATCTATCTTTTTTTTTTTAATGTGGTTTACGATGACTTCATCTTTAAAGAGAGTAAGAGAAATAAATATGAAAAATTCAGGTCTTTGAAGGACTGGAAAAAACCAATGATTTGGCCCAAATTTCTTCTTTCTTGGGTGAGATTATTCAATTCTTTTCAGAGTGCAGTGACTCTGGGCCAAAAATACCAGGTGACAAGTTCAAGTTCATATAGTGAAAGGGTGTCAGACAAGAGATTTAAAACTTGGTTCACTTTTCTTCTACGGCAAAGCTGCTTTTGCATTGTCACATTGCTGCTTTTCATTCATCAAACACTCATAAAAGACAAAGTGCAACAGGCTGGAGCTTTATTAACTTTGACAGTAATTCATTGTAAAATTTAAAGCCCGTTAGAGGATGTCTATGAAAACACGTGCACGATAAAATCATAAGTAAAATGGTTCCTCATTATCACAGATGATTCATGAAAAAATAATTGCTAAAATGATGGAGCAGCTGTAGTCTGTGCACAGCAACGCAGACCTCAGGCACATCATTTCACGGAAATCGCCAACCCTGTAAGTTAGTGTTGTGATCCAGTGACGTAGAGTAGAAAAACAAGCTTAAACAGGTTAAGCAACATGTCTAAGATTACAAAACTAGAAAGTACCAGATGTCTTTAAATCTAAGGGTTTGAGGGTAAAGCACATTGCCTCACATTGACCAATTAGCAGTGGAGAGCAAACTTGATAAGCTCTTACCATTCTATGGAGAAAAGAGAGAGAGAGAGAGAGAGACAGAGACAGAGAGAGAGAGAAGATAGAATATCATTCTTTGATGGCAATCGTATACTGTTGTTCAAATTTCCATTTTATTTATTTCTTTCAGAAGAAATAATCAATTTGCTGAGGATGGATTTATCAACTATGAACTGGAAACAAACCCTTGCTGCTGCTTGTGCTCTCTTTTTAACTTTCTCGTTCTGAGAAAGAAGAGGTCAGATTTTTAACTGTAAAGTAAAATGTATATGAAACAAGAGATCTGTTTTTATGAATAGGAATAGGAATATAATATTCATTTTTCATTCCAAAACAAAGCAATGAACACATCAGTTAATTATTTCTTATGTGATAGACATCATTCCAATTGTAGAGATGTAATGCATTCAACAGCACAAGTAGACTAAAAACATATCTAGCCTATAAGATAAATAGTGAATTTAAACAACCCCAAACAAAATGATAACAACATAGTAAAGACCTTAGAATGAGACTCTATGTGAGAAGTATATGCTAAGAGTTATGTTAAAATATGAGCCACAATGCTGTTTATTCAAATAATTTTCATTCTCCTGACAGTGTTGCTTGTAGGCAGAGGAATGACATAAAATTCATTCTGAATTGGCCTCTTTCCACCCTGGCTTGTCCTGGGTAAATGGAGCAGAATTTACACAGCACGGCAATGCTTATATCATGTGTTTCTTATGTGTACTCCTTAGTGGTAAATTTCCTTTTAGTATATTAGTGATCTAATTTGTAGCTCATCTTATCTCACAATATAGGACGAGATAGTTATGTATGTCGGCAACTGTCTAAACACATTGTGCAGTCCTGCCATTATTCTCAGCATGGAAACATTAACATGGCATTAAGCAAACACGATAAACTGTGCATTTTAATGAAATTTCTTATGTTAAACATTCACAAGATGAAAAGTCGTCTCTGACTTTATTGATTCCAACAACAAAGGGGATTTGTGAACAGGAGAATTATACCTATCAAGATACTTTCTCTTAGAGTGAATGCAAACTGAATGTGTCTGTGCTGGCTTCCCTAGGAGTATGAAAATAACTCCTTCCTTTTGACACATTTGTCACACAGCTGTATCTTTCCATCGAACAAATGCGGAGAGGTGCATTGCTTTCATTTAAATTCATTTCAATTTATAGAAAAAAAACCCTGTGAAACAGAGTTTCAGAACAGGCTAGTAGGAAAGTAATAATTTATACATTGTGTATTATTATCTTTATAATAGTTATTTAGAGTACAAAACATAGGTATGAAATCTTGTCCAGACAAAATTAGCACAAACCTTTCTTTCCAATGAACTAAGAAAACTAGCTGTGTAACTATCTTAACTGACTCATATAGACATTTATTTTTTTCCTTTTCCCTTCCTTCCTTTTCTTTTTTCCCCTTCATAGTTTGTCTTTTCTTTTGAACAGTTTCTTCCCAGTTCACAACCAAACATCTTATTGTCTCACTAGAGTGAGATACTAAAAGAGTACGTAAGATCCAAATGTACGGTCGGCATTGTGAGTGGGAACATAGTACTTTAAGCCATGTGCGAGCCCCACATCTGGAGTGGACAGAGAACTTTCAGTGCCTGACTAGCAGGGCTTTTTCGTGTCCTCAGCCCAGCTCATACTATGAGAAGACAAGAGCAAAGTTGACTGCAGAACACTTTATTTCTATTTTCTCTATTAACTTTTCATAAGCTTCTATTACAGCCAAAATGTAACACCACGTACAGAATATTAAATATTAACTTAAAGGAACTTGAAGGAAATCGTATTACGACTTCATGGTAAATTTAATTTAAGATGCTAAAAGCAAATGCTTTCCCTGTACACTATATTTACCTTTTCGGAAATGGGAGCATGCGAAGTGATTCTCATTGTTACAAAGTGACTTTCTCTAATGGCAGGATTCTCAGAAAATTACAAAGTAAAGCCCACCCACGCACCATGGGAAATGGACAACTTCTTATTACTTGTCAATTTGTTTTCCCAAAGTTTGCTAATTGTTTCACTCAACAGCCAATTGAATCTATTTAAACATAAACTCTTGTAATACTGCATGGATAAAAACATAACAGCTTTAAAAATACTTCATTTTTCTTTTCAGAAAGAGGAAGAAGTGTTGGACATCAGCTAAAATCATGGTCTAATTTCCTTTTAAAAACCCAGAGGAAAAATCCACAGGAAATCATTGTCATTCTATTTAATTTTTTATTGTTTCTCTCGGTACCCTAACAATATTCTCATCCTGGGCATGTTCTTCAGACAGAGGGATTGGCCTGTTTATATATAAGAAGAGATTTATCAGGAAACTGGCTCATATTATTACAGAGGTTGAGGCATTCACATAGGTCACTCGCAAGCCAGAGAGACAGAAATGTCAACAGCTTGGCTCAGTCCAAGAAGTCCAAAGCCTCAAAAATAGGAAGAGGAATGTGCTGCCCCAAATCTGAGGCCTGAGGCCCAAGGGCTCCACAGGCCTCCTCATGTCAGTCCTGAAGTTCAACAATAAAAGGCCCAAGAGTCTTGTGGGCAATGGCAGCAGCAGGAGCAAATGCACCAACTTTGGAAAGCAGAGCCGGAGAATTTCCCCCTTTCCTATTTTTCCTGTCCTGTGTCTGTTGGACGGTACTGGCCACCTGCAGAAAGGGTCCTCCCCTTCTCAGTTTGCTGACACCTATTGTAATCTTCTCTGCAGACACAGCCAGAGTTACAGTTTACCAGTTGTCTAGTAGCTTACCAGTTATTTAGTCCCTCAGTCCAGTCACACTGACACCTGTAACTGACCATCGAAACACTTTATTGTATGTTCACAACACTTTGTTATATAATCCCCAGACATACAGTTATGTAGATTTTGCTTTATAAACTTTTCAAAGAAGGCTGTTGACCATGGTGAGATCATTTCAATTCAGAGGAATTAAGTGATGAAAGACTATGCTTGAAAACTCGCAGAAAGCAGAGCTGCGTTTGACCTACTTGGTCACTTATAGTGTAGACTTTGAGCACATAAACATCTTCTCGATAAAGGTTGCTTATGATTGATCCTCAAACCCATTTCTATTCCCTTCCTACTCCACATCCAGCCAGGCACTGATGCAGGCATCACGCCTGCCCTCAAACATCAGGATTCCATGAACTAAAATAGGATCTTTTGGTGTCGCCCCAAATCATCGTGGCATTATGTGAATGAGTTGGAAATTTAAATGGCCTAGGTTGCCTTAATCATCATAATAACCTGAGTTAATCCTGAGGACCTCTATTAATGAGTGCCTTCAGCTATATGAGAATGCTCTCTGTCCTCACAAGGAGGAGAAGGAAACAGACGGCGTGTCTGTCTCAAATATTGACAAAGAGCACTCTAACTCAGAATCAAACAGATAATTCACACATGTTATTAAATGTCCCTAAAACTCAACAAATATTTACTCACCATTTTCAACAGAACATGGAGTCATGAATGACTAAAAGGAAATAAAGCTAATAATGAAAAGTCTGTTGTGCTGGTAATGAATGAATACTACAATGGCAAATCCCTCTGAGGATAGACAGAGCGAGGATAATTATAAGAAGATGCTTGTTGAATTACAGACTTAAATTGTACTTCTATTATAGTCTCAAAACCACAGTCCTATGTCTTTTAAACTGTGTACGAACTATATTGTGTTTTGAAAGTGAGCCTATTCTGATTCATATATGTGAATTAAAATCAGACCTCATATACCTATGCTGACATCTGAGATTGCAAGAAGATACTTGCAACTATCTATTCATCCATTTTCCTGTTGCAGTTGCCTCTGTTTCATTCCTATTGTATTTGTTTTACTCTCTTAGTCCAATCTGTACTCTTAGGGTTTCTACTATAAAACTGCATTTCACACAGCATCACAGTGGGTTTTCTAAGCTCAGTTTGATTCAACCACTGTTGTCTATGTCAAAACCAAAGCTCTCTATCTGGGACCACAAGGCCACCCACATGTGCCCCTTTTACTGCTTCATTTTCTAACCACTCACCAAGTCACATACATAAACTGCTTACAGTTTCCTCCATTCTTGGACAAACGTGTGTACACGTGCATGTACAAGCAAGTGCATATGCATACACGTATGGTAATCAGAGGAATCCTTTCAACAATTATCAGACCAGAGTTAGCTGAGTTGCCTGTTGTGATAGCACCCTAGCCAGCAAGACCCCAAGGAGTACAGACAGTCTTCAGGCAATTAGAACAAGTTTTCTGGGCCCAGAATTCTCACAAACACCTCCATTATCTCACTTACCTTTTCTACATCTATCCGTGACTTGATAATTAAATATGGTATAATGGGCTAGATCTTAATTTGATAATAATATTTATTATCATTTTCATGATGGAGATCGATTACAGGGCTCAATGCATTGATTATGACGTTGAACCACACCCTGGTTTAATGATTAATTTACTTGTTGCTCTCAGATAATTATGTAAGTATCTTCTTGGGCTAAGAACGTCCACTAGACAATTTATATCAAAGTATGTGGGGAGACTAAAATTGATTTGCATAATGTAATCTGTAAAGTCAAGTGTTATTGCTACATTGGTATTTTCTAATGTTAGACAGGAAAGGTGATACTTGAGGTAAAGCAATTATTATACATTAGACTTAGCTTTAAATTATTTTTGAGGGTATAAAATAGTAAGGACATGTACATTATTTTAAAAATAACACTGTTTTTCTTTAGCTATGAAAAATTTAACAAACAACACACATGGTGTTTTAAGCAATATTGTGAAACAACCAAGCAAAATCTTGGAAACAAACACTGTGAAGTTACTATTTTAGGATCTCGCTTTCATCTTTTAGATTTAGCAAGTAAATTTCTTCGTGTTATAGCTTTTAAAATTATTTTATAAACATTCTCTGGAATTCTTAGCATATACTCATTTAAGGTTTGTAGCTCCATTTTTTAAAAAATTGGTCAGTTTTTTAAAAACCCTGTTTATCTTAAACTCTAGCTGCTTTCTCTCTGTGCTTTCCAACTCTTATTTCACTACCTCAAATAGCCTCAGTTATGCAGTAGCAAAATCAGATGTTCATCTTGAAATGCAGAGTGATTTTTAAGCCAGTTGCTTTTCAGTGAAATACATGGGATGGGAAGAAGCCACATTAGTCAGATGATACTCACAAGATGCTTTCAAAAGTTACAAATATGTAAATGTATACAGTTGAAAAATCTACATACATGCGTTAAAAAGAATTGCACCTCCATTTGTAATGGATTAAATACAAGGTGAGGCATTTGTACAAGGAGTATACTAAACCATGCATTTAAAAAGACCAACAGTCTCGTTTGCACAAAGTTGCTGGACTCAGCCCCAGAACGAGAGGCAACATAACACAGCAGGCCAAGAAAGTGTCCCGTATGCCATGCCACAAAGCCCTCGCAGGATGAGAACTTTATTTTGGCTAAGAAAAAGAACCCAAAGTCCTGGCTATGCCATAGGTCTGTGGAACAGTCTGACTTTGTGATTGAAGCCACAGACTTAGAAATTGTGGTTGTAGTTCTCTATAGCAAGGAGAATTCCAAAAGGTAAGAAAGTTATTCACTAAAGAACTTATAATACCCTCTACCTTTCAAATCATTTTCTTTCTCCGAACTAGACAGGAAACTACTTTTAAAAATAGGTGTTAGGTTTAAGCAGAAGATATCATTTAAGATCAGTGTAGACTCTCGGATGGGAAAATTTAGAGAGTGAAAAGATCCGTGTGGGAGATGGAATGAAATTATAGTCACCAAACAACCACTTCCTACCCACACTGCTTCTCCAGCTGCTGATGCCAAGCATTTTGTGGGTCAGAAACATCAGATTTATTTTTTTTTTCTTGTGGAAATTCTGATATGAATTCCAGAAGGGAATTTAAGAATAAAAATTGCTTTATGTAAACTGACACTTATGGCAAGCCCTGATTCTGTTGGTGGCAGAGATCTTGCTACTTCAAACTGCTTTTTTGGAAAGTCAACAAAGTTGTGCCTCAGGCATCATGTTATCATTCTACTAACACAAACAAATACCTATCGCTTGAAGAATATTACTTTACATTTTAAAAAATGAACTTGGAAACATCTTTACTTAGAAGCAACCTAACCACTTTGTTAATCGTGAGAATAGTATTTCACGAGCACTTTCACTTTGTCTTGAGTGCCGTGATTCCTTTGCATTCGTGGATGACTTTTTTCCAGGACCTGAACAGTTACCAAAACTCATGATTGCTAAAGTCCTTTACATAACCTATGGTCATCCTCCTTTATATTTTAATTTCATCTTTGCATCACTTTTAATACCTAATGCTGTGCATTGTAACAAAGATAGTTGTTACACTGTGGTGTTTAGGGCATAACTTAAGGAAAAATCTGTATGTGGTCAGTACATATGCAATTTCTTAAAAAATATTTTAGTTTCACTTTGAAAAATTCACATATGCACAAGACCACCCAAAGGTATTTCTCGTTTTCCTTTGGAAAGCCAGAATTGTTGTTTTAACTACTTAGTTTTAACTAAGTTTTAACTGAGTAAGTAAATACTTATTTCTGTGGGACATTTTAAATTGAATTCAACTCTATAAACACCTTTGTATTTATTTTAGTGCATGATAGAAAGAAAATTGGGAAAGATATGAAGATGATTATGTGAGATCTTCAATTCAGTCAATATTTGTTTAATAATATTTTTAATAAATATATCAATCTGTTGTTTATTATATGAATATATTACTAAGGAGAATTTTATGTAATATTAAAGTATTAAAAATTGTAAGAAATTAACAAAAATGAGTACTTTAGGGTTTAATTCATTATAATAAAGAATAAGGTATTCAACAAGGAGAAAAATATTATGAAAATACTTTTAAACTAAAAGAAGTGTCAAAAACAATCAAAATACCATCTTTCATTATGAAACATTTATGAGATCATATAATGTTAATATAATAATACAAAGAAATAATAGATAGCTATTATTATGTACGTTGTGTAGTGCTATAAATTGTAGCAGCTTCTATTGGAAGCAATTTGATGTAGACAAAGCTTAAAATGAGATTAGTACCCTATAAATCAGTAATTCATTTTCTAGTGATTTGTATTTAGAAGTAGCTAGCAATTAGAACAAATATTTATTTTTAAATAAGTCCTTAGAACTAAAGCAGCAAAAATTTAGCAGCATAATAAATATTTAAAACGAGTACAATAATAACATGATCCATAGTGAATGGTAAAAAAAAAAAAAGCTAACAATTTGATAATTTTGTCACTTCTGTTTGCATAGTTGGAGATAGTCCCCTCAAAGAAAGCTATCACCTGTGTATTCTTTCTTAAGTCAGTAAACAGATAATTAGACGAGTAAATTCTAAAATATAATATTTCCTTGATGAAGAACAAAAACATTTCTTGTGGCCTGATGTAAAAGTATTATTGGTTCTATATTCTGTAATTATATATATAATTTACAAATATCAGTATGTATAGTACAGCCTGTATTGTAGAATTTTCCCCATACTGAAACTGCAGATAAAAAGGTTTCTACAAGTTTGTTTGAAACTGGACACTGAGACCATGGAATGTCTGTATGTATATACAAATACATATTTGTCATTGATTTCCGAGATGTAAGGAGTGATTTATGCATGTAATGCTCTCCGAGCTCATCTCTTCTGTTAACTGTGATGTGCCATGGTACTGTTATTGTCTGTGGGTGGGAAAATTGTGGCAAGTGTGCAGTCATCTTGCTTGGAAAAGGTCACAAAGCTTGTCTAAGGTATGGAAGGATGTGCATATGCAATCTGACCTCGTAAATCTAATACCGGCCACAGCAGGAAATAAAGTGAGTTGTTAATGTGGATATTCCACAGGAATTCTTCCAAGATGGAAAGGGATGAGGTTGAGAGAAAGGTGATCTAATTTCAGGCATGTTAAGTTTGAAATGTCTGTAAGACATCCAAGTCAGCATCAAATACTCAGAATTTGACACCAGTAAAGTTTTTGTTACAAAGCCACAATTATTATATATTTGAATGTGAAAGGGAAAATTGAAATGATTTTGTATTATCTCTGAATTAATCAGAGTCAAATATGTACTTTTGGTTAAGTACTTAACATATTAAGACTGTGATTTAAATATATCCACTGTGTCGTTTGGTACTTTTTACAATAATTTTCAAAATAGATTCAGTCAGGGAAGAGGCTGTAGGTGTGAGGTCTGCATGGCAAGCTTAATGTTTTCATTTTAGGGGAATTTCATTAAAACTAGCGAATCATATTTCCAACACACACAGCCTTTCCGTGCTCAGGAATAACATGTTCATATCTCCTGCGACTCCTGACTCGGTGTTGAATTAGCCAGTGCTGGGGAATCCCTTTAAAGTGTAAGGATTACATGAGTGCCATCACTGGACAAGCAGCTGTCTGAGACAAGAACTGAAAAGTATTCCTCCTGCTGGCTTTGTGGAAATATTGAGAATGAGGGATGAACCAGTATCCTTTAAGCTATGAATTGTAATTTTTCTGTCTTCATCTTTGCACACATTTCAGTGCTTAATTTTGTTTCATTATGAGCAGCTTTGTGTATGAATATTTTACATTCTTTGCTGAAATAAATATTTGATATATAGCAGTCTAACTCTAAGATTGTGTGGAGAAATCCCCTGCTTTGAATGTGGAAATTTAATGTTCAACATAGTGGGATCAAGTAGGGGGTTGTAGTAGGTGATGAAGGGAATAGGCTTAAAGAACTGCCTGTGGTGTTGGCCCAATGACTTGCCCTCCTGTTGTCCACAGTGTGCGGGTGCAGTGTTCTTCCTTTCCCGAGGGAAGAGCCACCAGGTGACCTGTGGCGGACACAGAAACAGAAAGCATCCTTCAGCAAAAGACCTGTACCTTGATCTTGGGATTCCTTGACTCCAGTTCCATGAGAATTCAACTTGTTTTATATAAATTACCCAAACTTGGGCATTTTGTTATAACAGCCCAAAAGGACTAAGACAGAAAAGCTAACAGAAAAACTAATTTGGAGTTTTAAGATTATTTTGGAAAGCCAAGAGAGAATTATATTGATTGATTAATCATTCTAGATGCTTTAATCCCTTCACAAGCATCCTTTCACTACGGAGTTTAATGGAAAAACCAGATGTAGGATGTGGAAGACTTCCTTGCAAAGCAAACAAATACAAACAAAAACTGAAAACAAATTTCTTGCAGAATGAATGCAAAGTTGTAAAGAATAAAAGCAAACACAACATATGAAATCAGAAAACCTCTACCCTTTAATTTTTCATTGATTTTTTTATTCCATTCACAGGTACAGATTTCTGATAAGCTCTTGGTGTGCCCCAAACACCATTTCTTAGCATCTGCTTCCAAGATACCAAACGTGACTGTCAGATACCGAGGGCTGAAAGATGAATCCAATCAAAACAGAGCTGTTTGGGGTAAGTAAGCTGGTGAGACCCCTGCTCTGTCCAAAAAAAGAGAAAGGTTTGTGCTAATATTTTTCTGGACAATATTTCATGTCTGTACCTTATACTCTGAGCAAGCACTGTGAACATAACAATATGCAGTGTATTCACCATTGTTACTATCTCCCTAGCCTGTTTTGAAACTGTTTATGGTTATTTTTACTTTTATCTGTTTAAAAAAAATAAAATGAAATAAAAAATAATGAAGTGTGTCAACTACTTTTTCCCCATTCAGCTTGTTTCCTCAGCAAATGAGGAAACAGAAGGTCAGCAGGTAACAGTGACCCAGTGTCACACTGACCATCTGGGTAGGGTCTGAAATTATAATTTTTTATTTTTTCTATTGTGCTTCAAGACCACTCTAGGTCAACTTAAAGTTTCCCCAAGTCACACAATTTCTAAGTGGAAATGATACAAAATAAAGTTATCAATAACATATTTTGAAATTAGTAATAATTTGTGATTTAATTATCAAATTTCCTCAAAAGGAGTTTCATTAATTAGTTAAAAGTAGATAGCTCTATGGAAGAAGAAAGCTGAGTCTGGTTAAATAATCTTTCTTGCAACTTAATGAAACCTAGTATCATGGAACTTTAGATCTCAAGGAAATAAACTCTTCTCACATTGGTAATCACCAGCAGATCTTTGGATGAGCACATATCCCTGATTAAACAATGTAGGCCCTTCCCTAAGGTAAGTATAGGGTCACTGGTGTTCTAGCTCAAATGCTTTATCTGAAGGTTAAAACAGTCTGGATCATAGCAAGTTATCTGAGGCTTCCTCTTGTATCTGTTCTCATTTGCAGGGTACAAATGGCCATGCTTGGATATATTTGTGTTCTGCAAAGGTAGCGCCATTTTTCAGGGTGCTGCCAAAATCCCAGCATGTGTGGCATAGCATCCACAGACAGCGTCAAGAAGTCAACAGTGGAGTTGTTAAGAAACTCTTGTTCTACTGTCATTGCCCTTTTAAGTTAGAACTAGCAGGTGACACTAGAAGGAAGCCTGGACCAAGAACCCAAAAGGTGGGCGTTGCTACCTTGAATGTGTTCCCTAGGCAGAGGTTCTGATGGCCACTGTGACTCCTGGCTAACTGTGTTTTGAGTTGTTTGATCTTAACACTTGAGGGAGGTTCTCAATTCTGCTAAGAAACTGCACCACCTGCGCTCAGGAAAGAGTGTTCTGTGAGCTCCCCAAGAGGGAATGTCTCCCCTGGGAAATGAGGCTTGACAAATAAATCGTAATTCAAAACAGCTCAACTGTCCAGTGCCCACCAAAATATAAATGGTATTTAAGGTTGAGATGTTATTTAAAAGGCATATTTGATTAAAAAAAGGGCAGTGAATTAAATACTTTCTGCTTTTTAGAAAGATTAAGATGACATTCATTTCTTTTCTAATGGCCTGAAGTTCTCTTTTTGACTCAGTCTGTTTCCTTAGATTCCTTATATATTGTTTGCCTTGTTATTACTTGGAAAGAAGGATCCTCTTGGGGAACTTGAGGAAAGACACCAAACACATTTCCATTCTTTTCAGATCTGAGTCCTTGACAAAACTCCATTCACACCCTCCCAACCCCCAGGTTGTGTATTCCCAGAAAGGCTTATGGAAAGTTGAGGAGCCATTGACTGTCATCTTCTCCATAAAGAGTCTGAGTAATTACTGTGATGTCCCATAGGAGAAGGGTCCTCTGAAATCAGAAAGGATCATAGCCTAGTTTCAAAAGTGGCTTTTTAAAAAAAGATGCCTAAAGCAGTATACTCATAGTTGAGCTAAATTTTTAAAATTGAATTAATAAGGTAGAAAAACAGGTGAGTGGGTCAGAAAGCATGGATACAATTGAGCATGGCGGGAAATCTTGTAAAACAGATGTGTAAAAACTTCAAATATATTTTTCTATGAACTGATTTGTAAACTTGGAGTCCAATAGAGAACCCTACAACTACAGCTTCAGTCTGGGCTCCAGCAGGAAAAAAAAAAAAAGTGCCTTCTCCCTTTCAGCTCTCCCAAGAGAATATTATGTTCATAGGGAAACAGCTAATATTTTATCTTTGGAACTGAAACAGTTGTATCTGTGTCAGGGTAAAATTAATTTGAATAAGATTCAGGAAGTTTCAAATGACTATAAACAAATATTTATTTCTTATCTGAAGTTAAATGTTCTTATCAAAGCTTTAAAAGATAGTCAAGGTTATTCTTTGACATGAACATAGAGAAAAATACCCCTTTGGCCAGGCTAAAGGAATTCATCTCTGCAGTACATTCTTGCAGGAGAGCTACTCCTTCATAGTAAGGAGTCACCTAGGAGCTGTTTACTTGCCCTTCTCCCAGCCACCCAGCTGTTACTACCATTTGTGGTCATAGTGCTAATTACATAATGTCCCTAATTTATACCCGCTGGTAGATCTGATCACCACATTACCTGGAGGGCAGACTTTAATTAGAGAAATTTCTGAACAAATTGTCTAAAAAAGCTTGTTTAGCCTGATTAAACGCAAGAGTGTCTCTCCCCTTTCTTTTTAAAAATAAGCATTTATTTTATACTAAAACTTTGCAGATAAAAAGCAACATCGGTTCTAATTAAAGGCTATAAAATGAACAGCAACATTACCCATGAAAACGAACGAGGCTTTGTTGTCTGAAGCTGAAATATATGTGAATTACTGCTACATTTATTCAACAGATTTTGGTGTTTCCATTCTGCCTCTGTTAGAACTAACAAGGTGAAACAGCAAACTGATTGAAAAAGGATAAACTGTGAAGGGAAGATACGCTGATGTGAGACACTAATTCAACTGTGGTTTATGAAGAGCGATTAAAATCATATACATTCACACCTGTGCATCTCCAGGCACTCGAACCAGCTAACATTAAATTATGCCTTCCATATTGTTAATAGGTAGCGATACATTGTATGAATCAATATGCCAGAGTTGCACATTGAACCACAGTGCAAATAAGATACATATCATAATAGCATCAACAAACTTGGATAATTCAAAAAACAATTAAAGGCTGCTTCTCTGTTCAGATGGAATAATTTGGCTAGATGTCAAAGTCACAAGAGTGCAAGACATGAATTTAGCTGGGAGCATTTACAAGCCTCACTCATTTTGTTGTCAGCCTGGGTGAAGAGTGTGTGCATTATTCTTAGTCATCAGCCGTTCCGTTGATGCTGCTTCAGCAGTGTCTCTGTTAGAAAATACATTAAGTGTAGAAATTGTATCCCCTGTTTGAATACACAAGTAGGCGATGGTAAAGTGTGATTGATTATTTGATTCTTCTGAGTAAACCTTTGAAAAGGACTTTCTTTCTTGTCACTTTCTTAGTGAACATTAGCACTGCTTGAACACCAGAATCGCTTTTGAAAAAAAATTGCCTGTGCCTCATTCCGAGCCGTCTGATTATGTGGGGGCCTCTCGTAGACTTAGGGAAGTTTGCAAGCTGTTCTGCACGCATCTGATGCATGTGTCTGAAAGGAACACTGAAAAACCCATCGAAATACATAATCATTAACCAAATGCACTCTGAATAGTCATCTTCAATTACAACCTCGGGTTGGGAGAATGAGAGTCCAGGCTGCCGTCTCACCTTGGCCACTGTTTTATCAAGTTGCTGCCAAACAAATGACCTAACTTCTCAGAGGCCCCACTGGGTGATCTGTTATGTTTTAATTTAAGCCAAGCAATTAAATTAATTTGAATTTTATCATTTGTCCATTACATAGTGTACACTGCCAAAAAAGAGAATATCCTATTTTCTTGATCTTTGGTGTCTTTTTGTGACTAGAATATTATTTATATAGATATGGTCTTAGGAAATGCAGACTTACAAAGGTTTTGTCCCCTGGGCCAACCCAAGGCAGTCACCAGGTCCACTCAGAAGCTCAGCGTCACATAAGGCAGCCTCTCCATCAACAACCAACGGCTTTCTGTTTTATTTCTTATGGAACCACCTTGGGTGTCAGAGATATTTGTTTTGAGAACTAAGATGTGTGAAAGGACAAATGCATTTCAGATAAATGAAGAATATGAAAATTATGACCACAAATAAATGTCTGTGATTAATCTGGACTCTCTCACCTGTTGATTCAATCATTGATGAATTCAATGACTGTGTCATTGCTCTATTTATTCATTGGATGCTTCATTCATTCATTCATTCATTCAGCAAATATATATTTTTCCAAGAAGTAAACAATACCCTCACTGTGTAAGAGGAAATCAGGAAAATGGGGCTTCTATTGTCTATGGTGGTAACCTATGCATTAATTTCTACTCCCTCTATTGATTTTTGTCTCTGCTATTCAGTTTTCCTTAGGCAGATTGATATGAATTTGAGCCACTCTGGGAGAAGCATAGAAGAAAAGAAGCTATCATTTTCCAAGCACCAAGCAACCATCCTGTCACCAGAAGAAAAGATCTTCCTGAAATGGAATCAGGAAGCACAAGAGCCAAGTGAAAGGAGAAGTCTGACCACATGTAACGTGGATGGAGCTCCTGGATCCAGCTGTATCTGTGGCTACAACTTGTATTTTCCACTTGTATGAGTTAATAAATCCTCTTCTTTGACTGAAGTAAATAAGAGTTGACACCAGTATTCTAATACCTTGTCCCCAGTTAAAATTATATAAATTATATGCAGTGTGACATTCATTTCACAAAATCAAATTTAGACAAAGCCAATCAAGAAGAAAACATTTGGTAGTGAAGCCATGGACAAGGTTGTTTGAGTTCTTGATACATTTTAGGTTCTTTACATCATTGACTATGGAGATGTCTTTCAATAACCAGAAAAATAACTCAAGGGGTGCTGGAAAACAGAAAAAACACTCTAGTCATAGTTAAATGACATATGTATTATGTATATAATTTATGTTACAGTTAAAAATGATGAGTGTTTTTACATAATATTCATATTACATATGCGACATATATTAAATGTATATATGTGAATCAGTATACAAACATATAAAAGTGATTTCTGATAAACCTTATATTAGTATTATTTTATTTCTGTTTTAAATGCTGAAAACATATGAACATAAGGGAACATAAGGGCAAAAGCATGAAAGACAAAGAAAAGTAGTGATCTAAACAAAGCATGTCACATGTGCCTAATTATCCAAAAATCAATTTTCGTGGTTATATCAGAACAAATCATGAAATTTTATCAAGACCATTTGGAAGTATTGCAAGCACATATTTACCCAAAATTAGTTCAAATTTGCAAACTGCGAAATCCACTTGCAGTACAATAGCTTCCTACTCCTGAAAATAGCGTTCCTTCCATAACTGTTAGGCCAATATTTTGTTGTATAAAAAAAGTATAAAAATATCTTTTATTACCTCATAGTTATTGTTTGCTAACAGAAAATGTAGGCAAGTTTTACTTCAAAGAGCCTATAAAAACACAAGGATTAATGGGAGATTCGGCTGAGATTTCTTTGGATGCCAGAAACAAACAGCAAAACGGTTTGCACTTCGTCTCAGAGAAAAGCTTAGGAAAGCTGCCAGTTCCAGGCACTGGAAAGGTGCTTGTGATGGCATAGCATCTCTCTCTCCTTTCCTCCCTCCTTCCTTCTCTCCTTCTTGCTCCCTATTTCTTCCTCTTTTTCCCCCCTTTTTTTTGTGCTTTAATTTTCTTGGTGAAAAGTTTATTCTTAAGCAAAGTAATTGTTAATCCTGAAACATCAACTGAAATGACTTAAGAAACAACCAGATAATTGGTAAAGCACATTTGTATTTGTCTCTGTGTGGGTCATGGAAGCATGAGCTGAGTCCAGTTTCTAATCCCTGCACGCTTCCTCTCTGACACTGTTCCACTGCTGATTCCAGGCTCCGTGAACGTGTCACCTTTACTCTGCAGTGTCTTTCAGTATGATGTTCCTTCCTTGGAGCCAGCTAACCATGAGCCGAAACTCCTGAAACCATAAACCAAGTTAAGCCTTGCTACTTATGTGGTGAGTTTTGGGTATTGAGTCCCAATAATAGGAAATTTGGCTAATACAGGCAGTGCATTTTCTCAATAGCAGAAGAAGAGACAGATAGTGGTTCTTTTTTTTCACATGGTCCTTGATGTTCATTTTCCAAAGGAGAAAGGAAATAGAATATTTTTAGTTCCTACAATAGGACAGCTTCATTCTCTGTGTGGTCTTATAAAGACTTCTTCTCCTAGGATCTCTCAAGAAATGGGTAAAGAGGGAGAAAGCTGGTCCCTTAGTGCACTGATGGATGTGGTCATTTCTAAAAGCAAAGAGATTTTTTTTTAGAAGTGGAAAGAAATGTAATAAGGGTAGGAAAAGCAGAAATCCTACACAAGTGATCAAATAAAAGCAGAAAGCATGTTTTTCTAGGCAGGATCTGTACAAAGTCCTGCAGAAAAAGAGTGAGTTGATGGCTGTATTATTTTCTTAAGCATTTTTTTTAAAAAGAAAGGTCTGCTTTTACTCCTACATTAGAGAATCAGCCATCCATGAAGATGAAATTGCTGTCAGATTAGACTAGACTAGCACCTGCTAAGAAATGCTTAGGAAGCTTGCCGAATGTTTCAAGCCCCAAGTGCTAGTTAGCAGAACACCACATAATTGGCAGACTCTTCTGGGAGTGAACTGCAGGAGCACTGGTCCCTAAAGAGGTATAAAGGAGCCCAGAGCGGTCGGGCTCAAGAGACAAACATTAAGTAGATCATCACTGCCTAACTGCTGATTTTAGATGACAGACACTGTTGGGGCAACAAGAGACTTGAAAAAATAAAACTGGTGGTAAATCCATGTGTCTTTCTGCTTCCTTTTTATTCTGAGAAACCTTATTAAAACACTTAGGTCAGATTAAGGGGACTTCAAAGACTGAATTTCATGCAATGCAAAAATGAAAATAAAAGAAAAAAACGAATTCGGTTTATTGCTTTCATGGGTGCAAAAACCAAAATTCTTCTAATGCTCACCACTCAGTAGAAGAAGTTTATGAACAGTTCAAAATGACAATTAGAAAAAACAAATATTTCCTAATTGATGGTACTAAATGTCTTCCTGGGAGTGTTACAGGGACAAGAGAAGGGAAAGCCTATTCCTTGGAAATAAAGACTTGATAAATGAATTTCAATCCTTTAGATTTTCTAATAAGACATTTCATTTCACAGGCAGAATAGAAAGAAACTCTCTCCCCTGACTGGGTTATCTTCGACCTTGATCATACATATAACTTTATTCTTCTTCTTTCTCCTATGGTACCAATTATTTGAATTGCAGTTCGTGTGTTTGTGTGAATTCACTTAATATTGATCTATGTGTCTCCTTTTAAGTTACATTTTCCAGGGAAAGAGGAAATTTTCTCTCTTACAAAACACAAATAAATGAAAAAAAATAAATAAGGAACTAAGTCTCTATGAGGAATCTCATCCTAGGCTCATGTCTAAAGATGAAAAATATAGAAAAGAAAAAAAAGAGACAGATCTTAGGTAGGACGGGAGAGGCACTGAGAGTTTGGGCAGGCAGAAAGAAAGGCAATAATCATTACCAGCCTACTGAGGAGAGAAACCCGAAGAGGACAGTGCTCCATGGGACACGGGGATCACAGAGCTGCTGTCTGGTACCTGAGCAAGTAATTTTTTCCCATTTTTTCTCTAAAACTTTTCTCAAAGTTTTGGAGAAATCCCATGATCTACACAGTTGTAAACTTCTTCCTTTTTGCTCATAAGCTCCTTACTGTTCATTCCATTCATTTAAGTTGTTCATTTAATACTGCATTTAGTAATTGCTACTAACATAAAAAAATTGAATGAAGCTTCTAAGAAGGTGCCTCTATGGATTGTCTTAGGTAAATTTTCAGTTGGTGTTAGCAAACTTCTATTGAGTATCTACTAAATGCTAGACACCATGCTCAATACTATAGGAGAGATAAGAAAAACAAGACTTCTGTCTCCAAGGTTATACATGGAAATCAGGAAAGAATCCCAAGCCAATGTGATAAGGGCTAATTTAGTGTTCCAACAAAACTTTGGTGATGATCAGAAGATTGTGATTAATTCTACTTGGCAGGATCAGAATTCATGTAGGAGTTGATACCTGCAAAAGAGGATCTTGTTAGATTGGAGAAGGGGAAAGATGCATTTGCCAGAGAATAAAACACAAGCAAAGGCATACACTGCAGAGAACCCTTGTTTAGTAGAGAAGACTTTCTTGTTGGTAGGATTTGTTGGGTGAGTTTGTAGAGGGAGCAACCTGTCAGTAACCCTACCAATAGCACAGAATCTAAAATACAAACTGTTTAGAATATTCACGGTAATTTCCTCCTGCACAGACAACCATATAGAAACAAGGGTCAGCACAGATTCCATAACATTTCAGTCTTTTCATGTACTTGGGTCTGGGATATGTAGAATCTGGCATTAGAAAAATAAACAATCCAGATGTTATGTAAGTGAATGAGCATAGCTTTGTCTCAATAAACCTTTATTTACAAAAACAAGCAACCATCCTGAGGCCATTAGTTTACTACTTGTGTGTAATGTCATGCAGTAGATTATAACCCTTAGCTTGGGAAATCGAGGAAGGATTTTCTAATATCACGAGGCTGTGACTCAGACCAAAAGTTGTGTGTACCTGAATGAGGTAATCATGAGTTTAGAACTGTTAAGGAAGATTTATTGTTTGACTAATTTTACATCACAACCTTAAATACATTTTTAAGCTTAAAAAAAGCTAATAAAGTTTACAGAGCTGTAAATTTTCAAGTCCCTCTCCAAATTTTTCTTTTCTATTTGACTATTTCTTTTACCAAACTGAGAAAATATCTTCTAACAAAAAATCATTTTCTGTATTTCAAAGATGTTCTAGATTTGCATGTTTTTAGACAATGTCTTCACAACTTCGTTTCATTTTAAAATCTGTTCAGAACCACAAAGAGGGAGGAGAAACCTTTCTGGGAAAGAACAGGTGGGAAGACTGAGTAGCAAAGAAATCAATGTCATTTTCCCTAGAGCTTCCTGGTTAAAGCACAGCAAAGTCACACAAGTGGCTCCACTTGTCACGAGACAATCAGTTGTGTTTTCACAATGCTATCACCACTGGGAACACAGAACATTTTTTTTTCTCACATACTCAAATAGCTTGTCTGACAAATTTTCCCACTCAGCTGACCTTTGTTAAAGCCTTAGGAATACAACATAAAGCACCTCAGAGACGATTAGTTTTTGATCCTTTGCTTTTGAACGAACAATTCAAACAGTTTAACTAAAAGCTTAATTTATTCCACTTGTCCCATGTGACTGTCCAGTTTTCATTTAGATGTCACAGTGACTTCTGCAGGCTTTCTTCCCTTTCCAACTGCCACTTCCCACTAAGAAAGTCTTTCTTGAGATTCAGACATGATATTCTTTATGTTACACACAGGGATTTTTAATATTCACTTTCTTATGCTTTTACTGCTATTGATTTGCTAGTTGTTCCAAGTGCAAAAGCACCTAAGTAGCTGAGCCATGTTAATATGTATATGGTTGGCAAAATTATTGCCATGCTGAACTTAGTGGTTTTAAAGAGTCTTTCTATACATTTAAGATATACAGAGAACAATATAATTTCAATTTTCCAAATCATTTTACATTTACATTATACTTTTGATACATTATTTAAAAGATCACAAAGAGTATGTCATATTCATAAACCATATTATTTTTATTTAATTGTTAAACTTCTAGAAGTTTATATACCATTCAGAGAATAGCACATTATCTAGCAACTGCAAGTGGAAAAATTTTCCTAAATATATATTTGCTTTTTTCCCCTACTATTTCCCCTATTAGCAAGTAGTTAGTCAATCTGTCTCATCATAATGCCATGCTGGAGGTAACAAAAGAGTCAGTAGCCTTGTTCAAGGTTATTATTTTAGGATTCCTTCTGGTCTTCTCTATACTTTTCTTCTTTTGTGTTCCTTTTGTGCTTTGAATATAATCAATCCTGTCATTTCTATTTTAGAGGCATGTTTACAGTTCTTTGCACTCACTGAGTTTTTCCAGAGTGGAGGTTATGTCTATGAAGTTTGAATTTTTCAATGTCTCGGATCCCACCTCACTACCAGCAGGTACCTGGTACCTAATTCTCAAGTTCGCACATCTAGTATGGTTAAAATCCAGCACAACATTTTCTGATCCTTGGATACATATATTAGCATTTTGATTTTTTTTTTTTTGGCAGCAGGTTCCCTTCTTCACCTTTAAGATACACCTTGGTATATCAGAAAAAAGATTCTTTCTACAATGAAAAAGTGTTCCAGTTGCCATTTGGCCTTTGCGAGGCTCAGGTTGCCATAGTTTGACACTGAGCAGATGGGAAGTCATTCAGATTTTGGTTCTGACCACTTCAGATTGCTGGACAGCTACTGATTGAAGAGTTTCTTGACCGGTTCACCGTTATCTTGACTGCCAGGCACTATGAACATGAGTTTACTTATCTTGAAACACTACAAAAGGTGTTGACTTTGCAATGATGGGAAAACAGTTACTTCTGTACAAATCTGACCTTGCCGTTCATATTATTACTGTATATTTGCCAATGGATTTCGATGGGGCTCCTGACGGGAGTATTCCTTGACTGCTAAGAGCACAGGATCAGGCAGTCTGCATTCTAAATTCAAACCTTTATTTTCACTCTTCCCAGGTGTGTGCCTATTGGATAAAGCTTTTGTGAAATGGTCGGCATGATCCCTAGAATATTCAAAGCTGCAAAAATTTAGCTATGTAATCACCCCATGTCCAGCAATGCCTGCTGTGTGGTTACAGAGTGAACAAGAAGACAGGCAGAGTGTGTTCACTTGAAGAATGTGTATATTATCACCCCGTCATAGTTAATCCATCTAAAGACAGAACTGTGTGGGACACCAAGTAAGGCTTCACATTGCTGTGATTAATATGAACGATTCAATCAGCACCCCCCCCCAGGTTATAGACCACTCTCTCCTGACTGCCAGGAGAAATCTGCAACCTGGGGTCCTCTGTTTTTATTTGGAAGAGATGTAGCAGGAAACATCAAGCATCCAAATTTTTGCACTAAGGGGAATTTAAAGTGCCAAGAATATAGAGAAAGTCAAACTCCATCCTTTGAACACACCAGCAATTTTTCCCTGGTTACATTGCCTGAATTTAGAATATGTTTCTCTATCAGCAGATCCTCACTAACACCACTGGCAAAGGAACAAGTGAGTTTCTGGTAAACAGCTGGATAGTTCCTGACTGCATACTGCAGGAACCAGGTGGGCAGAAGAGTAGCAGTGCATTTTCCTGAAATGTCCTCTTTCTTAGTTTGGCAAAGAATTTCTGCTCACATTTTTGAGGATGATGGGAAACAATACTTAACTTCCTAACCTTGATTCATATCCTTTCTCTTAATGGGCCTGAGAGGAAAATTGAAATTTATGTTGCCTGATTGAAAAGAAGCTTTATTTGACCTGGACACAAAGTTAGCCTTTCAATACTACCCTAGTTACAGAGCCATAAATTTTTATGTGTAGAATTTGTACCTTACAAGATAAAATAAATTGGATAACATTTTACTGGTAAATAATCAATAATCTATTAAAAAATCTCTGATTTTTATGGAAGAACAACATTTTACTTTGGTCTTTTAGGACTTTTTTTTCCAGTGGAGTTAGAATAATTGTAGACTAGATTTTAGAAATACTGTTTTCAGGAATAAAATAACGCAGTGGGTAATATTTCAACTTGATAAATAATGCTTGGTTAATTATAATAATATTAGGTATGCAGCTCTTTTTTTTTGCTAAAAGTTTTGAAATTTAGAGAAGACTCCTAATATTTACTTTCGTCATTTGAAATCATTTAAAGGGCTTATTAATATTCAGAAACAGGTACTAATTTCCTTTGAAAGGAGTTAATTTAGTGGCTGTTAAATAAGCATTGGCTTTGGATCTGAACAATCTGAGTTAAAGCTTGGCTTTTCCATTCATTTGCTCTGTGATTTCAGACAAATGATTTACTCTTTATTTTTTACTTGAAAAATACAAATGAAAAATGACTGATGCTTTAGAAGTGTAATATTATGTTCCACAAAGAAAATGGAAAATAGAAAAATAAAGTTGCACTATCTTCAGAGCTTTAAGGAAAGTGCAAATTACTAGGTCCCCAATCTTATTTCTGATACAATGAGTCTTACATGGGGATAAGGTGCTATAGAAAACTCCATCTAAATACAGTCCCTGTCCTTACAGGATGGCCATAATACAAGATAAAGGCAATATACAAGATAAACTAAATGGAATATGCATTTGGAATCAAAGAGACTGTGAGTCCTTGCACAATATAATTTTTGAGTCTCAGATTCCCCATAAAGAAAGTAAACATGAAAGTTTATATATTCACATCTCCTAGTATAGTTTTTAAGACTATTATATAGTTATAGTACATATCCCTTATGTACTATTTGCACTTGGACCTGTATATTGATAATCCCAGCACTCTGGGAAGATGAGGCAAATTAGAGCTTATCTTGTGCCACTAGGCGACTTAGAAAGACCCACCTGTGAAGGTTTGTGCCTAGATGTCTCCTTATGGCTTCATGGGGAGTCAGTCATGTCATGGGGATGAAGATTTTCAGAGGTGGCTGAATCTAGAGTACATGACCCCGGGATCAGGGTGTGTGATCAGTACACTGAATGGTTTGGCATCACCCTTATCTGAGTAGTTTAGATAGGCAATAAAAGGGGTGGACAGACTCAGGTAAGGTCAGTGGTTGACTTTGCTGTCTTCTGCCCACCTTGAACCATTCTGCAAAGTCTCCCTGTCCTGGACTGACCCAGTTATCCACTGAAACCTCTACAAAGTGTGAGCTAAGTAAGCCTTTCCTTCCTTAACTTTGGACACTGGGTATCTTGTCTTAGGAAGCAGAAGAGAAACTAAGACAGTGACTTGGCAAGACCCTATCTAAGCCACATCTTTAATCCTTTTTCTTAATTTGCAATGGGGAAAATACTACCTTTGTCATTACTGTAGATGGAAGCCAGTATTTGCAATGATTTTGAAAGTATTATCAGTTATAGTTTTATCTGACAAAAATGCTGTTACTCTGATTGCTTGGATTTATAAATACATAATTGCCCAGAGGTAATATTTAATTGTAAAAGTAGACAATGTAGGTTTCAAGGTTGAGAAAAATCATATTATCAGCTCATCTGTGCAGACACATGGAAGAAAAGCCTTTCTCCCAAGCCAGTTTATTATATTAATGTCTACATTTCTCTATAAATTATATCAGCCAACCACAGAATATTAGGTTCTCAGAATTAATCTGTTTTTCAGTGTTTGAACTCAATTTGAACAATATAATTTCATGATTTTGTTTTTTATTTTGATCTTGCATGTTTTATAGTTTCATCTTCTCTCTACGTGGTACATGGATGTATCAAAAAAATGTAAGTATGGAAAAAAGATGACTCAACAAATTCCTTCCTCCAGATCAATTTCAGTTCAGGTTTTATTTCATTTTAACCTAATATTTACAAACTTAGGGGTCCCACAAGGACTCCTGGTTCTTAGTTAAAATTACTATCACATTGCCAAGAGGGAAAGTCTTCTTTTCTATGTTTTTCTTCATTCATACAAAGTTCCAGAACGTTAAGATTACAGCTATTGGCCTAAGATTTTTAACTTCACACAAGCAGAGTGTGATTTCCACCATATCAAATCTGGTATTTAGCATTTTGGCAGTCTCTGAGTGCAACTGAAATTTCTCGGAATACTATGAAAGAGAGACATTATCACACATAACCCTGGTGACTTGGAGTACAAGACCTTAAAATAAACCTGTGGGATAATTTGGATAACTTCAAAGTTTTCCCTTGATTTCATTCCTTAATGCAGCTAAAATAAACACTTTAATTTGACCAATCAGTTTAAAATTAGAGATATGTCCAGTCCACATGAAAGCATAATTAAAGGTACTGTGCTTCAGCACGTTTCCTTATTTGATTTGTTTGATTTGAGCCCAAGTCATATTACATGTACAATTGCTAAGAGAAACTTACTTGTGACCAAAATGTTAAATATGATTATGCAATGATAAATACGCTGACTTTTCATGTTCCTCTTAGATGAAAATTTTCCTGAACTACTTTTGGATTGAAGATTATTCTTTCTCAATCATATTCATCCTGTAGCTCTATGATCTTGCTGTATTTATTAAATTTGGAATGAACTCAGCTTTTACTATGATGTGATCCAAACCATTAGGACTGGACAGTGCTGAGTCCAGTATCAGTTTTCTGCCCTTAACAGTTTTTCACTTAAACCAAGCAAAGCTATTCAAGGCTTTTCACAGTGTCCTACATGTTTTGTACATATTTGCATTTGTGTCTTTATTAGTATAGGGAGATAATGAGAAATATACATATTAAACTTGGTCTCCAGTTGATGGTCCATAGCTTCTAAATCTTTATAACTTCCAGGGGGAAATAAGTGCTAGGAAAATCTTTCATTCATATGTTTGTTTTATGTCTTAACTCCAGAAACATTGTTCTTAACATCTGTGTAGAGAGAGATGCTAGACAAATTACACATTCTCCCATTTAATCTCTGACCCTAGTTCCTGATACAGAACTACTAAATTCCTTGGAATCTCTTAAAGGCTGGGAGTATCTTTTGAATTGGAACTTTCCACATCTCTCCCCCCTCCCTTCTTGTGAGGGCAAGAATGCTAACATGAGAAGGCTGAGGTGACCATCAACATTCAGTGATGTAGTTAGTCATGCTTATGCGATGAAGCCGCCATTAAAAACCCCACAGAACAGGGTTTGGCTGAGCTTCTGTGAGGCCAGGCTGCAGCAGGCCTACACAGCACACGAATAGTCTCTCTTCTTTGTCTTTCACACCTCAACTTATTGCGTTCATCTTTTTCCTTTAGTACAGCCTTTATGGATAAACCAATAAACATAAATGAATAAATTATTTTCCTAAGCCCCATGAGCTGGTCTGCTGGGTTAATTGAGCCCAAGGAGGGGAACATGGGAGCTCTGGCTTACAGTCAACCCATCAAAAACATAGGTCCCAGGCTGTGCTTACGGTTGGCATCTGAACCAGGGACAGCTTTCTGTGTATAGACTTAACCTGCGGTAACTGATGACATCTCCTGGTAGATTGTTCCAGAACTCAAGTCCTTTACAGGACAGCCAGCTGGGTGCTGAATGGATTTGGTTGCTGGTGGGAAGAAATCCCACCACACCTTTTGGTGACCAGATGTGAAGTCTTTGTATTGTACTAAATGGGAAAGTAAGAAAGTGCTTTTTATTTCCTTATCTCAACATATATCCCTCCTCACTTGGAAAGATCCTTCTCTTTCACAAGTTCAGTCCATACATCAGACCTCCTAGACAACTATTTCTGATCATGAGCTGCTACAATTTTCTTGCATTTTTAAGATTACTATCTACCATTCTAACTTCTCATGTGTCTAATTTGTTTTCCTTTACTTAAATAATGAACTATTAGAAATCAGATGTGATGGCCTGTACTTGAAATATCAACACTCTGGGAGGTTGAGGGAGGAGGATAGCAACTTTGAGCCTATCCTTGGCAACTTAGCAGCTTAGTGACACTGTGTCCAATAATAAAAATACAAACAAAGTTTAGTGATGTAGTTCATTTAGTGTGAAGGTCCTGGGTTCAAACCCCAAATACTTCTTCTTATAAGGTGCCTTTTAGTAAATTAAAAATGTTAAAAGTGTCAGATGTCAGAGGATGGATTAGTTAGAATGCACTGTGGGTATTTCTTCTTGTTGGGCATAATACCTGACACTCACAGCTTAAAGAAAGGTTTAATTTAGCTCATGTCTTAGGTGGGTTCAGTTCATGGTCAGGCGTTTCCCAGTCAGAAATATTGTGGCAGAGGGCACGGAGGAGGAAAACTGCTCACTCCAAGGCTGCCGGGATGCAGGTCAATAGAACAGCACTCGAGAGGAAGGAGTGAGGGGCTGAAATAGAGCACTCCTCTGGAACCCTTGCCCTGAATGAGCAAGATATGTGTTCCACTGAACTGCAGGGTGGACCCTAAAGCCCATCAAGCCCACTCCCCACCATAACCATGACAATGGTTAACAAGACAATGGCCTAACAAGAATCTTGTTCTGTCTTTATGATAGCATTTTCTCATTTTTATATCAAAAAATACACATATTCTCTGAAGCCAGTCCTAGCTATCTAAAAATCATTGTGTGAGGAATGGGTTTGAACACAGGTGACAATCCTAAATAATCAGTAATCTTTTAAATCAGTTGGTCACAGTTTTTTGTAAAATTTTTACATAGATATCCAATAATTCTGCAATATCTAGTGGGAGACTTACGTTTCAATTCAGCTCAATGCCAACTACTTAACAGTTAGAATAAACCACAGGGTTAAGAGTTCAGTTCCCCAAGATTGCTCCCACTACAGCCACAAATCACAAACAGGGTTCCCGGCATTTCTGCTTAGTCAAAGGGGTCCGTAGGATCTTTCTTCAGGTTCTATAATTCACTACAATGGCTCACAGAACTCAGTAAAGCACTGCTTATTGGGTGAAGGCATCTTTATTTAGGAAGGACACAGTTTAGGAAGTGTCAGTTGGAAAGGGATACATGGCGCGAGCGAGGGATGAGATGAGAAAGAGCCAGGCTTCCTGGCTTTTCTTGGTATGCTCTTCCTGCTACTTTGATGTGAACTCATCTGTAGCTTCCTAGATGTCTTTCTTTAAGATTCTGTCAAAGTTTTAGTACACAAGTACAGTTAAATCACTGACTTTAGTGATCGGTTTTCACTTCCTACTTTCCCCCCTTTCCATGGTTAGAAGGAGGGTCTGAAATTTCTAAACTTCCGATCAGGTGGTTGGTTTGTTTCTGCCACAACCAGACCCCATTCTAAAGCTACTTAGGGACCTGGCAAGAATCACTTCATTAGCATAAAGCCAGGTGTGATCAAATGGGTCTTGTTAGGAGTTATAGAACCTTGGAAAATACCCAAGGAGTTTTAAACCATGGCCCGGTCCCCTCTGCTTAATTGGACTTGACTCATCATGGGCACCTTATAAAGGATCTCTAGGGATTCTACTCTGCAGGCAGGGTTGAAAACTATTCTTTAAATCTGAAAAGAACAGAGAGTGGGGTGTGAGTGTTTAATATTTGATAGCAAATTTATAAACCATTTTGAACCATGCCCCTTGTACTATGCTCGAGGTTGAAGAAGCAAAAGTAAGCCAGGCACGTTCTTCCCATATGGAGCCAATAATGCAGTAAGAAACATAAAAATTGCCTGCATATGGCAAATGGGAGGGAGCTGAAAAGTGCAGGTCAGGAATGCTGTGGGAGTCTGGAGCAAGGTCGCTGGAGTGGGATGACGGATGAGGCCAGGGAAGCCTTCTTTGTGAAAAAAACACTAGTGGGGACTCTGGAAAGATTAAAGAGAGTTAGCCAATCAACAAAAAGCAATGGGATGACTTTTCTTTATGATTTTTGCTCAATACGAGGACCATGAGTTAGTGTATCAGCATTAATCATGAGCCCCTTAAAATGCAGAGAACTGACCTCACCTCTGAACCATCGTCTCACCATAGGATCTTGCTGGCATCTCCAGGTGAAGCCAGAACCACAGTCTCACTGCGAAGTCCAGCTGCTGGAAACCTCCCAAAAGGAACTGCATGTGAGATCCACAGGCAGGGCTCCCTCCTGTCCCCAGGCGGTGGCTGAAGACACTGGTATTCCTGTTACTCCCGAGTTACACTAGGAACTTTCCAATAAAATCATCTTGACTTAAATTTCTAAGATTCACATTCAGTTGCTTCTGAGAAAAGTGCCCTAACTGGCCTGATTTTCACTCCCAAGCTGCTAGAAAAAATGATCAAAACCCAAATTATACATCATATTTTCAATTCAATATTCAATACTGTATTTCTATCACTACTTACGTGCCCTGAAATAATTTGACACACATGGAGCTTGAAACCAATTAGTCTTGATTGGTTTTAAGAAGTTGGTATTTTGGTCTGTTTTGTTGATTTTCTTCCCTTTTCTGTTGTGTATATTTAGCTTAGGAGGACTGTGTCAGTCATCTATGGTTATATAAGAAAACCTCCAAAACATAAGAGTGTAAGGCAGTAACAAACACTGTCTCAGTTTCAATGGGTTAAGAAGCAGCTTCAGAGGGTCATTTTGTTCAGCATTTGTCCTTAGGTCACAGTCACAGTAGTGGTCAAGGAAATGCAGTCACTTGAGGTCCTGTCTGGGGCTGGTGAAGTCTCATACTCATGACTGTCATGCGGATCCTGGCGGCTGGCAGGAGGCCTTACTCAGTCCCACCTTACATTTCTGTGCAGATATAGTTGAAGGTCCTAACACCATGGGAGATTTTTCTCCTAGGGAAAGTGATCCATAAAAACAAAGCAGAAATAGCTGTATCTTTTATGAGGCAGGCTCTGAAGTCCTATTTTATACTATGCCTGCCATATCCTATTGAGCACAGTTCAGCACCATTCAATGGGGTGAGGTCACTCGTACGACTGTGAATACCATGAGGGAAGAATGCTCGCCACAGCCCTATCAGGTTGAAGTCCATTTCTTTCTGTTCTCAAGTGTTACTTAAAATAATGACCAGATATAATAACACATCACCATCTGCTGTGACACAAAGATTGGAACTTTCCTGGAGCAGACAATCAGAAACACTCTGTGTGAGCTACTTATATATATATATATATATATATATATATATATATATATATATAACATACTAATGCTAGGAGTACATCAAACATTTATATAATATTTAATGCTAAAGATATCATATCTGATAGCTGCATTACACTTGATGTGTGCTATGTACTGTTCTAGTAACTTTTCTGTGTATTACTGCAATATTCTTACAACAAACACATAAGTGAGAATTTTATCTTTATTTGGCAGAGGAGAAAACCAAGTTAAGTAAGCTGTCAATGTTTCTCGTACCTGTCTATATTAACACTCTTGTTTTACTATTAAATAACAGAAGAAGTAGCGGGATAAGGCATATATATTTGGGTGATATTCATGGTGAATTTTTTAGGAAGTGAGGAGCACCTGTATTTACTAAGATCCAGGGATGCAAAGGAAGGTACACAGGTACAGGAAATTTAAAAAATACAAAATTTTAGCTGTCAGGATACTTAAAATACTACAATGAAAGGAAAAACTGTAAACTTTTTTATTGTAGGTCGTGTTCTAAAATGCTCAGTGATCACATTACATATTTTAGATTACCTCATTTAAATAAAGATTATCTCATTTAAATAAACATTAACAGAACATCTATGTTGTGCTAGGACTTTGGGAGGAACTGGAACACTGTAGTGAATAGAGCAAACAAAGTTCCTTATTCACTTGGAGCTTGAATTCTAGTTCAAGGAGACAGACATAAATTATAAAAACTAATGTTAATAAAACATAGAGCAGACCAGATACGGCTAAGAGTTAAAGACTAAGAATAAGAAATGTCAGTGGTGGGAAAAGGGAGGAAATAGACAATCCCAGGAGGACCTTACTAAGCAGGTGGCCCAGTGGGTGTGTGAGAACTATATCTTGAACAGCA
Organism: Dolichotis patagonum; assembly: GCA_004027295.1. Taxonomy (NCBI): domain Eukaryota; kingdom Metazoa; phylum Chordata; class Mammalia; order Rodentia; family Caviidae; genus Dolichotis; species Dolichotis patagonum. The sequence continues at coordinate 8,452 of PVJX010011060.1, read as the reverse complement.
TTCTAAGCAAGAAGATCAACAAGGGCACATGCTCAGAAGTATACATATGCATTGTAGTTTTGAGCAACAATTAAAAAAAAAGGAAGAGAGATTAATGCAGAATAAACAAATGGGGAGAACTAGGGAGTAAGTTTAGATTTAGAAGTTGAGACGTCAGAGGATGAACACTGGCCATGTGAGGCTTTGGGGGTTACACTAATGAATTGCTGGGATCCTTGTGCTTCTGTACTGTAAGGAGTCTGATTGAAAACAAGGCCAGCAGAAGACCAGATGGGGACTTTTTAGCCATGAAGATATAAGGTGATAGTGCTTGATCTGTGGTGTAGCAGCAGGGTGGTGGGGAGCAGGAGATGAAATGGAACACTCATTTGAAAGTAGTTCCTTTCCCGCCTTTAGTCATGGCAATGGCACTAAGGGCACAGTTGAGATTAAGGGTAGCAGCTGTGATGGAGCGAAAGTAGTGATTGGATCCTGGTAGCAGAATCCATGTGCATGTAAGATTGCTATTGGATGGTTTGGGAAAGTACACACGCCCCACTACCTGCAGCAAGAAGCCTGTTTAAAACAAAAGAGGTTTTGATGATCCACTGAGTTACTGTGGAGAGGTTCCAAAAATAAGATTTTTCTTTAAAAAACAGTGGGTGGGGGATAGTTTTAGAGTTCAGAGGGTGTTTATTCAGAAAGTGATGTCTGAATGATCATGAAAAAAAGATTAGCAAATTCTCCTGACAATCAAATAATAAGTGACCCCTAAAAAGATCAAAAACTAAATTTTTAAATAAAACAAGCGTATTTCTTAAATTTTCATCTACCTTATTGTAGACATATTCAAATGCAAGCCAAAATTAAATTGGATTACCAATATTTTCTCTCTCCAACAAAAATAAACACAAGGTCCAATAAAATGTATGTCAATATAAAAATAATCTGAGATAGTAAGAGATTGAGCTCCAGTGTGGTTTAAACAAAAAAAAAATATATTATTGATGGGATAAGTTAGTCTTCTGAAATGATCATTCATCCTGGAATCATTTGAGCCTCTACTGCAAAACCAAATGCTAATGAATAATTCCCAAAACGTTTTCTGTGCTTTTCCTTGTCAACATTTGAAATCACTGATGCAATTATAAAATTCAATATTGTAGATGTGGAAAATGATGGAGATGATTTAATCCATCCTTCTTGAATCTCACCTGTTTAATGAATGAAATAAATATGGAACACAGAAGTAAACAATTCACTCAATGACACCACAGCTAATTAGTTTCAATTTGAGAGCTGAAAAGCAAAGAACATTTTAATCATTTTTGTTTTTATCTCATGTTAATGCAAGCATAGTTCATTCAAAAATCAGTAAGTGATATTCTTTATTTCACTAAAATATCTAAAATGTATGTGTTTCCTGTTTGGAGTCACATTGGCATCTATTCATGTTCTGTAAGGACAGGTGTAAGGGAAACATACAAAGGTGTCATCTCCTCTCCTGAGACAGAAGTGTGAGCTCATGACCCTGCCACCCTTGAAGCGAATGGCCAAAGTTCATGGATGGTGCAGAGAGAATTCTGTTTCACTCACACCTGCATCCTTAGTGCCACCCAGGCCCTGGGGGACACACGACACTCAATACATTTTCACTAAAGGGGTGAGCAGATTTCTCTTTCCTGAATTTCAGCCTAATCTGGAAACCTAGAAAAGAATAAGTCACATGGATTAAAGTACAAGGATACTTTGCAGTTTCTCCTGGATACAGGTCTGCCTCTGCCAGGATGAACGTGGAGGCTTTTTTAATGTGCATTTAATAAGTTTTAAAATACAGTGAAGGTTTTTAACAACAGATAAAGGAAGGGATGAAGACTGTGTGGAGGAATTCTCCTCCAGATATGAAAGACAGGAAACAGAGTGAGTGCTGATAGAAGGGAATACATGAAATGGTACAGGAAGGAAATCAAGCACCAATTGCTACTTTTTTGAAAATCTGCTTGTGATACACCTTGACCCCATAACAATGAGTTAAAAGTACCATTTTGGGCAAGTGTGTTTTGAAATTCTGGTTCTTATGATATTCTATTTGCTAAGCTACACTCCTGATCTTAATGTTAGACATAAGCCTTCAGACCTCCCTTTTCCAGTGGAAAGGAAGTATTATAAATTTGTTTCCTTGACAAAATAGAACATGTATGGGTGGTTTATTTTCCACCATCATCATTATGCAAGAGTGGTCGCATCTGTTACAGAAGCTTTTGTTTTCCCTGATGAAGTTGAATTGAGAGTAGTCAATGATAAAATTTTAAAGAATTATCTTTGTGAATTCTCTTTACAGAAGAGAATTCACATAGAGATTTGATACAAGGGATGCCACTCACCCCATAGCTATTTGACTCCTTTAGATACATTGCCAGAAAGCAGTGGCCAGCTACAGTGTTCTGCAGTCTTTTACTTTCTTCTGTCCAGAGATGCACAGGTAATAATTTACTGCCAAGCAAATGACCATAATGGCGTCCTTTTGTAAATATCCAATTTTTAAAAGTCATAGTTCACACAGTCTTAGTGCATCCCACTGGGAAAGACAATGGCTGCCACCATGAAGAAATGGATGCTAACTTCTTCAGTCTCTATTAATTAAATATATCTGGAATGCTTGCCTCAATGTATTTTTGAGTCCATCCAGAGTTCCATTGCCTTCCTCTCTTCTTCCCTCTTCTTCACCTGGATCTAGCACTAAGAAATGACAAATGAGGTAGTTGGTTTCAATGCAGTATTTTAAGGGGAGACAAAAAGTCCATAATTAAGATGAGTATCAGTAGTTTGTCCATTGAGCCCATGTGCATCAGAGGTAAAAGGAGGAGATTGGTAATATAATCTTATTTTTACATAAAATGTTGACATACTCTATTATGTGCTTTGTACTATTAAAGGACTTAATATTAACTTGATTGCCAAGTTCTGAGCATCCCTTAAATTTTGCCCTGACGCCAGCACGTCACCAGTACTCCCATCTCAATTTATGTTGACTTTGACTAGATGACTCTGCTTTTACCAAAAGGAAGACAAGAAATAGTCAAGGAATCAAGGATTCCACTCTTTAAGGTCAGTTTCCTAACAATTATTTTAAATGCTCAGCCTCTGAACAACCTCTCCAAAAGTGTAGCTTTTGGGGGATTTTAGGACAATGAACATCAAGGAAAAAATGAGTACTCTGAAATTGGTCACCATGAGCATCTAAGTTTTCCTAAGGACCTCAAAGATCAAAAAATACACCAGTGTTCTGAGTTTGAGTCTAAACAACAAAAGCACCAGTGTGGTAATGGGAAAATCGCATTTGCTCACACGGCCGGTTCTAGCTGGGATGTCTTGGAATGGCCTTCCTTCCATTGAAGCAGATGTAGTAGTTCTTTAAATTTCACACATTGGCTCACATTGATTCCCTGGAGCTATTGCTTAACAAGAGTAATCCCCTTTAAAATTTGAAAGCAGATAAAAGTTGGCATCCTCTCGAAGCAAGTAATTTTCCTCTTGGACATTTATCCTGAGGAGATAATTGTTAATTTCCTATTAGATATTGTTTTGGAACTTGAATTCTGTTGAAATAACAATGAAGTTTCTGGTAGCCAGCATCATCATATTTCATGGTCAGGTTGAGTTCTCAGTGCTGAAAATGAGCTGATCTTTTCACTCTGGCTACTCACCAGAAACTGCTGATGGTGTTTCAATAATCTGAAGGTTTAGAATCAACACTTCAGGGATTTTTCTCCTTAGGTTTGAAGAAGAGTCTAGGCATCTTTATTCTTTAAAATCTGCCCAGGAGATTTGAATGTTCAGATAGGTTGAAAACCACTTTTAGTTTCCATTCAGTTAAACAGGAGCATACATGGACCCTTCGCTGTCTCCAAGGCAGGCTAGAATAACTCAACTTTAAAATACTTTATGCTCATTCGTTAATAAAATGTGTTTTTCCTCTCTGTATTTAAGCTCCTCCTGAAAGTACAATAATTGCTTTACTGCTGGAAAATGATTAAGTGGAGATGTATTACTTCTCCTGGACTGGTCACACCATAGACAAAGTAGACAAATACAGTGTCACCTCCAAGCATTGTATAACAGGTGGTCTAAAAATCAGAGAAGCCTCAATGAATTTCTGGCTTTTAACTGATGAAAAACACTCATTTTATAAAGCAATCAAATTAAAAATAAGGGTAATATTTTGCCTCAAAACTTATGTGCTTGCAGTGTTAGCTCTCTGGGGTTCAGTGAAGGAATGCACTGGTGTAATTACTTATTTTAGGGGCCTGTGTAGAAGTTCAGAAGATAGGCATGATCATGATCGCATTATATTTTAATCTGAGTTACAGCAATGTTAATATTGACTTCTGTGACATAGGATATGAAGTATTTGATCAGTTTTAGGAAAAGTGTTCATTTAAACCAGGGGAGTTAAAAAATACTGCAGGTTAAACAGGTTTATCTGAGCTAATATTTTTATTGGGGTTTCCAATTGATTGAAAGATAAGAAGTCTCTCTATTATTTTAGGATAAACATTCATGGACTTAATGAAGTTTTATTGTGCTTGATTAAAAGTTGAGTTCAGACACAAAATCCAAGCCCTACAATAAGGGAAAAAAAGCATGTGTGGTCTCGCTCTCTGTTTATTTGGGCAGAATTGAAAGCACTTTTAAGTCTGGCTGTATTCCCTATTTTAAAGCTATTTTCCATTTATAAGCACATAATGGCCACAAGGAAATACCTTCAAGCTTTCTCTGCTACTCTGAATTGGTTCTTTCAGGAGAATATAACTTACAGTTGAAATGCATGTCTTTAATTGAAAGTAATTTCATTTCTAGGACCCATCATACCTTATGAGCAAGGGTTGTGTGCCAAGCACTGCGCTTGTATCTATAGATTCAGAAATGAATGAGGCATTCTGCTCCTTCTCATATATATGTATATTTCTATGAAGTGTCAGAAATATGACAGTGCTCCAGTAGAGCTCATCTGTTATGAATCCAGGGTGGATCTTAACTATAGCTTGGATGGTTACACCAGTAAGTGACAGTCCCTTTTATCATGTGTGATAAAATCGAATTGATCCATCATATCTAAAGTTCCTGAGTCCTGATTATTTTAAGTATTTCAATACTAGCTATAGTAACTTATCTTGGGGTGATGATTTTGTTTTGAGTCCACAAGAGTTAACAAAATTAGTATCCATTAAACAGAAGTATCTGGATTTTAAAACAAGATGTTTTACTGCCATGCTTCCTGAATATATTGACTTAATTGATCCCACCTGCATCATTTGTCAAATAGCTTCAGTAGAGTTATAGGTATAAGAATTAATGGGAACAGGATACCTTTACATATTTGGAACTAACATTTTTGGAAAAGGATCTTTCTCTGAATTTGCTAGGCTCTGTTAAGCAAATTACTGCTGATTTGGGTCCTTTATACAGTAGTCAAATTTCACTGTAAATGCAGATTACCCTTGACCATTTTCCTTGAGCTAGAAAAATCCACATTGTGACGGCATCTACAAAAGCATCAGTAAAGCAAGCAAAGGGAGAAATAAATGTGAGAAATTTCTGTAGAAGCCCTGCATGCTATAGTTGTCCAGCATGTCATGTTGGATTCATTGCGACAGAAACGGCTTTCACAGAATGCCCACCAGACTTGTTTCCACAGGCTGTTCTGCCATCTGTGGTATTAAAGAATATCCATTATGGGTGTCTTGGGGCTGCCGTTTTAGAACTGATTACAAAGTGTTCATGATGCATTACCTAAAGTGAATTATTGACTTAAATTTTTTTAAAAAAAAGCTATGCTAAAATAAGTGAGAAACAAATGATAAGCTATGTTTTACATTTTATAACTGAACTGAAAATACACTTATGTTTGCTTGAGATAATTTCTACTATTATTTTTTTAACCAAATGATAGTCACAGAAAATTAATACACAATATAATCAAATCAAGAAACCACTTTCTCCTTTACTTGTGCAATAAAGGCATAGTTCAAAAGTCCACAAGTATCCAGATAGTAAGAAACAATGAAAAGATCTTATTTTCCTTAAGTGTGGCATTCTGCTGGAGCAAGAAATATCCGAACAGTGGTAAGTAAACATGTTCACAAAATCTGCACTCTGAGACATGCTGACTTTCTTCTAATTTGGGAAACAGAAAGATGATATGGATATTTCAAGTAATTTATTGAAGGCTGTACACCTTTCTCTTAGATATGCTGATACATTTTAGATACTCTAAGCCAGTTTTTATAAATCGAGATTTTCTTTTGTTATTAGTTTGGAAAATCAATGTGTTTGTCTAGCCAGTGTTTAAAATCATAGGTTTAGAAATTCTTTCAGTAGCTACCAAAGAAATTATTCTCATTCTGTACTTTTTCTTTCATGCAGCATCTTTGGATTCCTCATAAAGCATTGTTGTTAGAACATGTTCCCTGCTTCAAAGGACAAATTATTTTCCAATGTTACCAAGGTAAAATGGTAAAGCTATTATGCAAATTAGATGCTTAATTGCTGTTGTCTATTAATCATGAAAGTTTGATTTGGAAATGATCCCAGAGGTCATTCAACCACTGAGCGCATATTCACCCCTAGAAACCATAACATAAACTGGATGAATCGGATGCCAGCAGATTGCTGGATGGGGCTTTGTGTTCAATCCGCAGTGTCTCTGACAGAAAACTGAAAGACTCATTTGAAGACAGTTTTGGCAAATCTTTTTATTTTGGGGTTCGGAGTTTCTTTTTTTCTGACGAGGACAATGTTTTTTGTGAATTCCTAATGTCCACTGCCATCTCTCAATAGAGAATCCTGTTCCTCTCCTGCCCTGGTCCACAGGCTTGGCTTAAGAGTGAGTCAGGGAGCTCTCTGGTCTCCACTCCCTACTCCCACTTCAGTGGCTGCACCCAGATTTCTCACCAGGTGCTTCCTTTCTCTGCTCAAGGGACAGGCACGTGCAAAACCCACTGGACTCTGTCTCAGGACGTTCAATCACTAAATCATGTGCAGTGTGAAACAAGGATCAAACAACAAAACAGACAATTAGGGGTTTTGCAAGTCACTTTAGTGCTGAAGTGCTAATCAGAGAGTTCCTACAGCTTCTGTTACAGGATCCCAGCTTTCCATCAACCCGGAGTCCTGCTAAGTTAGTTTCTTTGGCTCCTGATTCTTTTCCAATCCATCTTGTTTACTTAAGTCAACCAGAGTCTCTCCCTACTGCCTGTGAGCAGAAGACTGTCATCCATCTTCCTAGGAGTTTCCTCCTTTGTCTCTACGTTTACTTTTTGGGATTCATCCATATTCATGGATCCAGTATTTAAATATAGACTCATACTGACGATTTAACTCCTTTCCTTTGGCTAAACAAATAAGCTTTGCATATCATGGGCTTGGATTTTTGCATTCTAAACCTTTGACATGTCTCTGCCTACATTTTTTTCTTCTCAGAGTAAATGCCTTTGAAAGTGTCAGTTAAATAACAGACAAGTCTCCACAACTTCAGTCTTTCAAAAATGATGAGCTGGTCTTAGTCCCATTATTGTCATAACCATATGTCATGTTTAGTTGATTTCCAAACTAAAATGAACTCTTTACTCTTTTATTTGTTTGTTTGCTACTGTTACATTATGTCTAATGAATTATAGCCATCAAATTGGTATTTGGTTGTTGTGGTTTTGATGAAAAATGATATTACTCCTTCTAACTCTTCACTGAATTCAACAATAAAAATGTTGAGTAAAAGCAATCCCTGTAGCACACTACAAAGACCTGCACATGGGTGACGTTTATTTAATTGCTGATAGCTTGTTGACAAGAGTTTTAAAAACTGAATTACTTAACATATGTAGTCACTTAAACATATTGAAATAACTACACATTTATAATTCTGCAAAGCAAAATTTCAACGTAACCCTCATTTCTCTGTGTTTCCTAAATCTGATACAAAACCCTTCTATGAGACCAATAAATAACATCATAATTCCTGGGAAAATGTATCACAGTAATTTAATAATCACAGTGACAGCATTCACATATAACTGATTGAAGTTTCAGCAAAAAGATTTATCTTTATTTGCAATACAACCCACTAGATTCTATTTCAATGCATTCTATAGAATTTCTTTTTATACAAAAATAATAACACCAAGTTGGTGGATCATATCACTTTTAATTTCTTTGTTATGATAGCCTACCACAGTCATGCAAGATGTTTCTACTGGAGAATTTTGTGTAGTGTTTGAGACACCGTCTTGTATCATTTTCCCAACACATTTGAGTCTAAAATTATCTCAAAAATGAAAGAAAAAATAAAAGTCAATCTGGAATTAAACTTATTTTGAGGTTCACAGATGATTTGTCAGTAGAAATTCATAAGACTATTGTGAAGATATTAACAAACAATAATGTGTACAGCAAGTGTAGACAGTATTGCCATTTA
>PVJX010011059.1:0-54738 GCA_004027295.1 Dolichotis patagonum | reverse complement strand
AAACTGTACATGGTCTCCACAATCTAGCTTCTACACCCATGTTGTTTTTCACTTATATCCCATGAGAGTGCATCAAAGATATTTCCCCTGAATGCAAGGAAGAGAAGAGGGAGTCTTAGGACTCGTGAAACTGTACATGGTCTCCACAATCTAGCTTCTACACCCATGTTGTTTTTCACTTATATCCCATGAGAGTGCAGGCTGCACAGGATCCAATAATCTGGGCACTGACACCCCAATTCCTTCTTGCTTGGCTATCTGCTCAGTCTTACAGGCCTCAGAATTCAAAGGGCTAAGGTGCAAATAAACATGAATGTTTCAGCAACACAGTAGAGCAAGTCCAGGTGAGTGAGCAGTGATACTCAGGAGTAATTCTCCTTTTGAAGGCAACAGCTTCCATTCAAATAAGACTTTCAAAACCCACAATCAACAATTTGAGAAGCTCACGGAACAAAACTTGGACATGTGAAACTGTATGCAGAGCTAGAACAGAGGCCAAACCAGCTCAGATGTAAAAGGAGAAAATTCTTGATGAGGCTGACTTTGATGGAAGTGATCATATGGACAATTCAGAGATGGAGAAAGTAAGTCGTGAATGGGATGACAAGATAACAGAGAAATGCCCAGTGTGTGTTTGTTTCCTTACCAATCAGGAAAGGTGTAACTCCTTCTCCTCTTATATCTGACTGCATTCTTGGACAGTAGTGACAATGATTATACCTATGTAATCGAGGAATCAGAAAAACAAAAGATCCTTTCCTATTTAAGACACAACCACAAGTTTCAAATGTGAGGAACATGAAATCGGTTAGTTACTGGGATATTTTCTGAAAGACACTGCCATAAATAGAAAGACAAGAGCAGACTGCTGTACCTTGAAGGCAGCAATTGAATGAGAACTGGAAAACCAATTCTACCCCATGTTCATTAAGGAGAACATTTTTTCAGGTACGGTTGTGCCATTCTGGTTAAGCCTGGGATGTCTGGAGACTGTGGCCCTGTGCTGAAGTACTGAGATGAGCCAGCCCTGCAGTTGTGCCCCGCCCTCATCAGGTTCCTCTTATTTGCATGTCTCCTGGTCACAGCCCATTGCTCTGAAAACAGCTTGATAAGCCTGTCACGTTTCATGTAAGAGTCAGTCCCAGTCAGGACACAGCAGGAAAATGAGGGCCTCCTGTCAACTTTTGGGGCTCCTGCTGCTCTGCCTCCCAGGTAAGGAGGGACAGCACCGGGACTTTGCTGCCCAGTGTAGTCAGTACTGCCTGGCCCTCAGGGATGTCTCAGACAACATGATTAATTGTGTGGTCCTTTTGTGATTTTGTCCCCAATTTCAGGTGTCAGATGCAACATCCTGATGACCCAGTCTCCGTCCATCTTGTCTGCATCCCTGCAAGACAGCGTGACCATCAATTGCCAGGCCAGTCTGAGTATTAGCAAGTATGTAGCCTGGTATCAACAGAAACCAATGGAACCACCCAAGCTCCTCATCTATGATGCAACTAGCTTGCAGTCTGGAGTCCCATCGAGGTTCAGTGGCAGTGGATCTGGGTCAGGTTTCACTCTCACCATCAGCAGCGTGCAGCCTGAAGATGTTGCAACTTATTATTGTCTACAGTATGATAGTTCCCCTTCCACAGTGATACAAGGCATGACACAAATCTCCCAGAGAAGCAGAAGAGAAACTGCAGGACGCCCAGCTGCTGCTCCTGCCATCTCTGTCTGCTCAGAACATTTCTCTGTTGCAAGAAGCCTACATCTGATGGCTTTATGTTGTGTTGTAGGATGAAAATCATATGGAAAAAGAGATGACACTACAGGTATTACAAATAATTGTGTTAAATAGGCAGGATGCTTTAGTTACACACTATATTTGTTTCTTTGATGTGTATTTTAACAGATTAATTGCAGATTTAAAAATAAATTCAGATTTCAATGGAATTCACTCTAATACTTCTAGGTATGCAGTATACATTGATCATATTCATCCATCCATTCGTCTGCTCTTGAGACCCTTCCCTGCCCCAGGTTCTTAGCAATCATTCTTCCATTTTCTAGTTGACATTTTTTAAAAGACCTTTTCATATATATGAGAGAGAGAATCTCTGATACTATTATTATTTGTCTGAGTATTTTTTGGTTCTATTTCAAATAAGGTTTTGAGTTACATTTGTGATCTATAAGGAGAGGGGGTTGTTGCACTAAAGGGATTTTTTTCCCTATCATTTGGGGAGTGGGGGGGGGCTGGTGGTGTTTATAACAGAAAGGTTGTGTTATATTAGACAGCAAGATGTTGCTGATGTATTAGGCATGTGGATCAGAGTGTGTGGTCGATGAAAGCCACAAGGGGGAGGGTAAGAATGGCCTTTGCAGAGCCATCTCCTTTCTGGGAACTTCTGCTGCCTCGCTATCCGGCTGCATCTACAGCATGAGCTCCAAGCATGGGAGCTCACACAGAATCCCAGGCTGGGATGCTGGGAGTCTCACAGCCAGAGCTTGCAGGAAGGGTTTCTGAGATGGGAAAGATGAGGCTGAGTTCACAGATGTAGAGCAGGGACACTGGGCCTCCTCCCAACACTTACCACTAGGCCCTGCTGGGTTGCTCAGGATGCCAAGCTGTTTGCCAAAACTGCATGTTGGAGCTCTCAAGTGCAAATTATAACCCATAATTCTAAATGCATTGAGATTACTCATTTTCCATAATTGCTGCTTAACTGATTGTGTTTTGTCTTCAGTAAATTGTTGAGAAAAATCATTTGAATTTCCTGTAGAATCAGATGTAGTAACAGATGTAGTGTGATCAGATAATGAAATTTTTGTACAAAAACTTGTTCAAGGGATTGTGACCCCAACTGATAACCTTGTAAGAAGTTATGTCACAAGTCTTCCCACTGGGGGCAAACAAAGCCCATGACAAACAAAGCACATGGCCTTGATCTTAGAAACATTGGAAAATTTAAGTGATACTGCCTTCCTGAAGGAAAGAATCCCTGAGACTTGAGAGGTCTTGGACCAGTTCTCAGCACTCATATTTCTCCTGGGATTCTGTTTAAAATGGACTTCATTTTCCCCATATGCCATCACAGAATATTTTCAATCTTTGTGATCTGAAATAGCCACACCCTGACCACGTATCCTATCTTGAAGAGCCTTGGTGTGGAATCAGAATCTTGGGGCAGGAATAGGATTTGTAGGAACACAAGGATAGCAGCACTGAAGATGCAGCATTCATGAGTGCACTAAGTTAGAAGTGGCCTCATAAATTTGGAGGAGGGAATAGAACATGGTGAGGTCTCCGTTCAGTAAGAGGCATAAACACACTAGAAGTGCTCCATACCGGAGGGAGCAGGAAGTGGCAGGGGGAGACTGGGTGTGATTTTAGGTCTGACACACCACCAGCTCCAGAGTCTACTCTATGGTCCACAGGGGTCAGAGTGGATGTGCTTCATGCTGCTCAGCCTGGGAAGTGGGGAGGGGCCAAGCAGTGATGCATTTCTTGTGGGTTCTCAGTTCCCATACTCAATTTACCAGGTTGCAAATTTGTATGACTCCAATTAAAATTGCAGTTTATTGGTATATCATTTTAATACTTTATTAAAAGAATGCAACAAACAAGCAATGTGTGTATTTATTTAACTGGTGCTTTATAGCTTTCTAAATCAAACAAAACATGATTTTGACAAGACTCTGTTTTGAGAAATTTTCTGATTCTTTAATTGTTCTTGATTTCTCAGGATCAATGAGAATCGATCCGAAGACTGCTGGACCCAACTCTGAATTACCACTTTCTCAGATTCTCATGCTGGCTGATAGCTCTTGACATAGCTAAATCCCTGTGTGGACTGAGCATTTTGCTTCTCTGGTCCTCATCCCTGTCTCAGAACAGCAGCTGCTTCCTCCCAGCCCAGCTTCTCTCTGCAGTGATCACAGCCCTTGATCGAGGTCCCTATTTCAACTCTAGCGCATTTATTTCAGAGCATGAAAAATCTGTGTGGCTTCATTTTCCCAGGGTCCATATCCATATTTTCTGTAGACATTACTGCCATTTTCATAATTAGAAATTTGACATCATGTCATTCTCAGCACCTGGCTTATTCCTATTGGAGCACATGTTTCTTCAACATCTTTCCTCTCTACCCAACTGAATACCTAACCAAGTCAGCATCAAATTAAGCCAAATATTTTTAAAAATCAGTGCAGAAGCCATTCCTGCTTTTCTTCGGTTTGTTGGGCACCAGCGTTGTCTTCCTGTGCATGGTAAGGACAAGCAGTTTCTTCTGGAAAAAGGTAGATGAAAGGATTATAAGGTAGAAGTGGTCAGCTGACAAATGAGATTAAAGAGCAGTGAGGAGGGAGGACAGTTGCTGTGAAGGAAATTCATTCCTCTGAAAAGCAAGAAAAGAAAGAAGTTTGCTCTAGATTTCTTACTGGGATGCTTATGAGAATACATGATGCATAGAAACAATGCACCTTCTTGTACATATGAGGTATTAAGGTCAAGACTGAAAAGTCTGTGGGGTAATAGAGGCAAAACAGAAAATCACCAAACTGTGACACCAATTCTTAACTCCCCATTGTTTGTTTCTTTTTATGATTTAAAGCACTGCTATAGTTTCACTTTTTTCTAAATCATCTTAAGTTGTCCTAAAAGTTCTTAAAAGAGAGGAACTGGCAGAAAATTCAGCCTCCTTGGAAGAACACTGAGGCATCATTTGTCTCAGTGTGCCTGTCTGGCAAGACTGAGGCACAAAGAGATGAAAAACATGATTGGTAACACCCTGCCTTAGCATCCTACCTTAGCATGTGGTGTCAATGTCTACAGAAATTCAAGACACTTCTCAGAATTTATAAATTCTTTTCATTGCTTTTCAGAAATATTTTTAATCATAAACTATCTCATGATTTCCTTAACTGCTTCCACCTTCAGAGATCGTTACCAAGTAATTATAGAAAATAGAACGAAGTGTGTGCAGAACCCAAAAGAAAAATGTTGATTTCTAATTGCATTACTAACTGCAGATCGATTCTGTCCTTTGGCCCTCAGGATGAAACAACAACTGCAAGGGGTCTGGTCTTGCCTGTGACCTAGTCCTTTTGGCATTTTTTGAGTTAGTAAGATGCATCAACTGTGCCCAACATGCCAAGCCACGTTCACCCTGTCTATTTTGCATATCCACAGCACACAGCCCACTGCCCTGAAGACTTCTTAGCATACAGTGCATACAAATAAAAAAATCATGAAAAAAATAGTTCATAAATAAAAGAATATGGACTAGTGGGTTGCCACATGCCTATAATTCCAGCATTGTTAGAGGCTAAGGCAGGAGGATCACAAGTTCAGGTTCAGGCTGGAAAATATTGAGATGATGTCTCATTTAAAAGGCTGGGATATAGCTCATTAAGAAGGCACTTGGTTCTTATTCCATCACAAAAAAGACAGTTAAACACACAAGTGTGCCTACGCAGATAGATAGATCAACAGATAGACAGGTAGTTACACAGTCTATACATACACATTTATATTTTGGTGAATTTTTTGTTTCTACATATATAAACACATATTTATGCTAAAATCATATGGCTATAAATTCATATATACATATATATGCATATATATATATTCATATATACATATATATTTATTCATCTGTGTACAATTTTCTTGTTCTGGATGGAAAATATGCTGCTGTTTATTCCCAATTAGTATTAGCATACATAATCAGATGTGGTAGCTGTTTTGACTGGAAAAAATTTCTTTGTGATCCCCATTTCTAAGCCAATTATTAAATGAAAATGCCTGCTTAGAAATATGTTGTCAGTCTGATGGGGAACCACAAGGTTTGAATGGAGATAATTTGTCTAATCTGAAAATTTAAGACATTTCATTATGTGGCAAATCCATGTCACCAAGAAAGCACAGAGTTTTCTTTCATTTAAAAGACAATCTCAGTGTTATCTTCATGAGCAATGACCTATCACTTGAATTTTCTAGAGATAATAACATAGGATAAATGAAACAATACATAAAAAAAAAAGATCGGCTGGGGATTTAGTTCAGCGGCATAAGCACCTGCCTTGCAAGCACGTGGTCGTGAGTTTGATCCCCGGTACTGATTAAAAAAAAAAAAAAAAGAAACAATACAAAGCACAAAACAACATGAAAGGGTGGAGTTTAAATCATGGACGAAATCACTTTTCTTCCTTGATTGCATGAAGAATAAAGCGATTTGGTGACACGAGGCTTGTCAGAAGCTTAGGTACAGAAAGTTGTTAAGTTCAATTGTTTTAATGTTTAACAATCATTCCTTTACTGTGCAAATATTATTCTAGCATCTAATTTGCTTTCTTGTCAAGACTTGACATGTCTCTAGAATTTGGTCCTAAGTAATTTTTTGTTCTTTTAACAAATTACAGGACGTATTTACAGGTCACAAATGCATACTCACTAATTTAATGTATTTATTTAGGCTGTAGTTCAGATAACTTGCTCTTAAATTCTTGTAACATTTTTTTTCCGGAAAGCTTGTAGTTTATAGGAAAATGAGACCAATTAAAAAGCCATCTTTTAGCCAAGAGCGACCCCAAATAGGATGACCAAGAGTTTCAAGTCCACCTGCTTCCTAAAAACTATAAATGGCAGCTTCTCTGAAGCGATCATTTGTGTGTAGATTATCTGCATCCATTTCCTCCTTTATGGATAAAGAAATGAAGACCTTGACATATTCTTCATTAAGTATGGAAAATTAACACCTCAGGCACTTATAATGGGACGAGGAACCCACCATCTCAAGTTAGTCTATGAATTCCTTTTAACTTTAATTATTTATAGAACTGAGAAAAGTTTTATTCATTAGAAATGAGACAGACTTATACTGGACTGAGGTCAAATCATTGCCATAGTCAGGATGGCCATGAAGAAGGGGCATCAAACACTTGAACAAGTTTCAGTGATTGCATCTTACAGTTGTTTGCAAGGAAAGTTAGTGAATGCAATAACATCAACACATTTTGACAATTTTCAGGCTTTAAAAGTATAAAGACTTCAGGGTTTTAATAAAAATCATCTGACTCACTGCTAGAATTATGCCCTTTATTTTATTTACTTCTTTATTTTGCTGTTGGGAATTGATCTCAGGACCTTGAACTTGTCAGGCTGATGTTTATGCCACTGAGCTATATCTTCTGTCACAAGAATTGGAGTTTTTAAATAAGCCATGGTTTATCAACCTTGACTTTCCAAACAAACAAACAAACAAAACGTCCAATCTAAAGTGCTTCACAAACTAACTGCTGTCAAGGTTTATAGTGACACAATATAAAGAGGTCAACTATTTACCATTCCAATCCAGCCCCTGGGAAGCCCATGATTAAATGCCATACCTTCAGAGATAGAGCTCTACGCGTGGGCTGAACAAGTGAATTTCACTAATCAAGGCTGACAGTCAATGGTGCTTTCAACTATCTTTCTTACCTAGGAAAAGCAGCCCCTTCTTCCTGAGCCCCATGTACTATGCTGTGTACCAGGGAGCAGAGCACACTAGCAACCCACATCAGGTTAACTACTGTGGACCTAAAATAATTTATAGAAGGCAGGGATTGTTTTTCAGTGTGTATATTTTCCTTCTTTGTAATCCATGAAACACCATTTGAATTTAGAGTGAAATTTCTATTTAGAGTTAGGAATAGTACAGATACGTAGGAAAGTTCAAAGACTTGTGTTGACCAAAGAACAACTTTTACAGTATGTTAGTTTTTCTGGATTTTTAAGGATAATATTCATCTTATGAGAGAAAACAACCAATCACAATGGCAAATTTTAAATCTCCAACACTGGTTTTCACATACAGCAGCAGTATTTTCTCAAATTCGATCATCTTAATAGGATACTTTGTAAAAATAACATTTTCAAGAAATGACTTATTGTAAAAGAATACATAACAGATTTCTTAACTTTTACTCATATTTTAGAAATCACATTTCTTTAGAATGATAGATAAAAGTGATTTTTAATTGTATACTCTTTCCAAATCATCTTCTGAACCAGTAGTAAGATACTACCCCACTCCACTTCATTTTGTTTTCTCATTTTTAGTGCATTTTTTTCCAACTACAGATGTTTGTGACTCCTTTCAGGAGCATGAGGTTATGAGTTTGGTGCACTTAAGACTAAGAACAAGACTTGAATTGGCTAACATCACAAGTCAAATACACAGAATCTGCAAAATATAAAGAAATTTAAAATATCTGCAAAATTTTAAATATTTATTCTCAACTTATCTTCTCAGTATAGAAGTTTTACATCAATCCAGTTCCTTGCTGTAAATTTCTTCACATCTAGCTGCCAACGCCTTACTTGAAATTTGTCTTAGACCAAATGCTTAATTTCAGAGTTCTATGCTGGCATCACAGAGTGCAAACAATGTATACTTTTCAATTTATTGTCAGTATTATTTATTATTATATTAAGGTATGGGAATGATTTTCAAGTCAAAATATTTACTAAACTCTTTCTTCTATTTGAATATAGTATGAACATTTTCCTGGTTTTGACTTATAACTTCCAATAGTTGACCAATCACAAATGAAGCACTTTTCAGTTGCCAATTTTGCTTATATAAGAAACAATTTACAAATATGTAGGTTTTGTATTTAATACCTGATTATTAAAATATATATAAAACACTTTTTAAAAACAACTGAGTGTCTTGTGTTTCTGAAGAAGAAATATGCAAAGTTATGGGGTTGTGACCAAAGCCTTAGGGACATGTGGTCCTTTCCCCTCCCCTCATCCGCTGTGATATTTCTCTTAGGTGAATATATACCTACCACAGTCAGGGGCCTGAGATATCACCTGTTATCTCGCAGGCATGGGACATTAGTTCTATATTAGCAGGTGCAGGCATGAGATATAGAGGGGGGTTAATTCACCCTTCTAGAAGGAGGCCGGCCTTGAGATCACTGTGAACCAACAAGCATCCTACAGCACTCTCTCTGCTCACTGTTCTCTGCAACTCAGTGAGACTGTGACTGATGACAGACTTTATATAAAGATGTCACTTTTTTTTTTTTTTTTTTTGGTACTGGGGATGAACTCACTACCTTGTGCTTACCAGGCAAGCACATAAGCCACTGAGCTAAATCCCCAGCAAAGATGTCACTTTCATTCTTTTGAGTGGTTTTATAATATTTTGTTATGTTTGATATTACTGTATTTGGAGCCATGCTCAACTATTGCAAAGAAAGAGACATTATGGTAGCTACTGTTAATATCGGGTTGTCTTGATGTAAAGTGCTGTATTGCTTATGTTGTTCTGTTCTGATCTGCTTTGTTCTGTCCTCTTTTGTTTTATTCTCTTTAAAATAAAAAAAAGATGTCACAAGGACCCTCCAAATTTCAGAAGAAAATGTAATCCCTCAAATTATCAGAAATCCAGGAGCTCTCCATGACCGCATTTCCATGCATAGTATTTCATTTTCACTGACTTGTAAAATGCTATTGTTTGAATAACCACAAATTATCCAGTTGATTCAATTATCCAATAGATTGCTAGTGGCTGTTGTTTTAGCTATAGTTCTGATATGACAAGATGTTTGCTCAAGGATTTTCTCATTTTAGGGAAATGCTTGTGTCTTTGTCTTTTTATTGGTTCTATGGAGCTCAGTTTAAACTCTGGATTTCATGCAATATTTTAGAAGATAGAAACTTTTAATGTTTCCCTTGATATTTAACTTTACAATTCTGTGGTTATGTAGTATTGGTTACACATCTATTTCTGATAAGAAACATATCAATATCCTAGGCTATATGTATTAAATCATCGTATTCTAAATATAGAAGATAGATATTTAACTGCACAAACTCACCCAGTGATTCCAGTAATTTGGTTTCCACCAATGCTGAATTCCCATGCTGGTTTTCACCCTGTGTAGTTATATCCTCATTTTTGGCTTAAGCAACTTGTGACTCTGTTAGTAAAAAAATCTAATATTAAAAATACAAATCATATAATATAATATTTCAAATAAGCTTTTATTAACAATCATCTACACTGATTTAATAACTGTAGATATCAAGTATTAAATCATCTAATAACTTTTTTGGAATCTTGCTTTTTATAGTAAATGTTATATAATTCACAGTTATGTATTAATGATATAAAACTAATATTTCCTTTTAGTATCTGCATAAGTTTTCATCCTATCAAAATACCTAAATATCTCTTATTGAAGGTATTAAGTTTGCATCCATTTAAAAATGAAAATTTTCATTTTTATGGTATTTTCCTCAAATGAATTTGATTTTATTTTACTCTATTAGTACGAACTGCTTCATTGAGGTATATACAAGTTCATATTTATACCAGTAGAGGGAGAGATAAAAGCTTTAACGTTTTGCCAAATACTTGTGACTCTGCCACTCATTTCTTTAGGGCTTTCAAAGAATAAAGCCTATGCTATTTTTATTACAATTTATTTCCAGGTATACACTAATGGGAAGTTAAAAAACTAATGCGCAAGGAAGTCTTAAGCATCATCCACTCAACCTCCCTCAGTGATGATATTTTGCGTAATTATAGCACAGTATGAAAACTCGGAAGCTGATGTTAATCTATTTCTTCCAGTTCATATAGTTTTCACAAATTATTCATGGATCTTTTATGCCTGTGTATGGCCATAGTGTGTGTGAGAGAGTTGCTGCTCCTTGCAAATAATAAATTATGTACCTCTGTCTTATCAACACTACAATCCAGATACTCAACTGCTTCAGCATCACAAGACTACCTGCTGCTTCTGTTCACTGTCACACCCAGTCAGGCTTCCCTAACATTTACCCCCAGAAGAACTACATGAAGAGCCTCATGCAGTATGTAACGTTTTGAGATTGGCTCATTTTGCTCCATATAACTTCCTTGAGGTTCAACTATACTCTGCATATAGACAGTTTGCTCCTTTCTGTTGCTGAATAGTGCCCCATGGCATCAGGGTACCACAATTTATTTTTACTTGTTTACTTGGGCAATGTTTGAGTAGTATACCAGTCTTAAGTATTAAAGATAAAACTTAAATGAACTATTATATGTATTTCTATGTGAATATAAGCTTCATTCTCTAAGGTACATGCCCTAAACTTCTTTTGCAGAAATATATTTAAGTACACTTTCAATTATGAAAAATTTGACACATTATTGTTTCTGATTGATATACCATATTATATAATGTATGAATAACCAGACATCCTGAATCTTTATAAACAGTGAATGCTGTCACTATGCTTTCCAATTTTAGTCACTCTGATAGGTATGTGTACATTTAATATGTATTTTTCTAGAATTTTATTATACATAATATTTCTAAGATATTTATGCCTTCTCTATGCCTAATTCAGTCAATTGTTTCTGTGTATGCTTACCCCTGTTTGAATTAGGTTACTTTTGTTGCTGGCAGTGATAGCATAGCATGTGTTAATTTTTATTAGTTAAATTTGAGCATTCTCTAAAATTGAAGTTATAGATTCTTTGTTAAATGTATGACTTACATGGAGTGTTACTTAGTGTATAATACATCCTTGTATTCAACTACTGAAATCTATGTCAGACCTAAATATTATACTTTCATGAAGAACAAACTATTCGTTTTCCTTTTGTACTTTTGATGACAGGTTTGATGACATTGATGATGATATGCACAGGTATCAGCAGAAACCAGGAGAAGCTCCTAAGCTCCTAAATAATCCATATAAATTTATTTTTATGAAAAATTACACATCTCTGGCTATTTTATTGCTAAGCATCTTTTCATATACATATTATCATTTGATATAACTTTGTAAATTAATTCACTGAATATTATGCTACAGAAAGTATTATTTAACTTTGTTAAATCCATTTCATCAATGTCTTCACTGTTTGAATATTTTTGTAAATAACAGTAATACTTTTTACCTACTTTATTTTTCACACTTCCATTGATTTCCATTCTTGAGATATCTTTTATAGTTGTTTTCCTTTTCTATTGTCCTATGTGTAGTGATTTCCTCCTGCCGATTGTTTGGTCAGAAAATTTGGTACTTCTGATTACACCAATTAATTTAGAGATTTAGTTTCTTTCATTAAATATCAATACAATTATAAGGCTATATATGTAGATATATCTATGTATTATTTCTCCGTGTTTTTACATTGTGTTTTGGTTGTTATGGATTTCATTATTACTCTCTTTTACTTGAATAAGTATCTTGTTAAGTAGAATCTTATTATTTAAATAAACAACTTACATTGCTTTAAAAAGCATGCCTAACCTAATTTCTTACTTTTCATCGTTTAATACACAGCTATAATACTTAAGTTCCATTTTCAAATCCTACATGTAAACTATGAAAATGAAAGTCATTTTAGGTAATTGTTCCCAGTCCATTGTGAAGAATTTTATTCGACCTTGTCAAATTAAAATGAAAATACATAAAAATTCCTGCTGCTTGGATTTCTAGTTTAATGGAAGGAATATTCAGCAAGTGGTGTTTGTGTTAACGTGAGCTAAAACTAGAGCTGACAACTCAGAAACTAAGTGTGTGGCTGAGGGAAGAGTGAGGAATATCTCTGTGATCTGGATTCCATCCCAATGGACAGAATTGTCCTGGTTACCAGGATCAACATGGGACAATACCAGGAATATCTCCGTGGAATCTAGATGTCACATGACAGACAAAAAAAAAAGGACCATCAGAAGTTGTACTAGTAAAACCTGTGGACGAAGCAGTACAGCTGCAGAAACGCAAATGAATGAAAAGATGGCAGTGGCTCCCTAGGCTACCCTGTGAGTGTCGCAACAGCTGTGAAGATGAAATCCTGCATTGCTCATGTGAGCGGCTTTACTGTCTGGCACTTCCACACTGCTTTTCCATCGCTGTACTGTAATTTGCATATTCCTCTCATACACATTATATTGCTTCTGAAGCAATATAATGTGTGTTTTTGATTGTCTGGAAAACTGACTGTCAGAGTCAAGGTCATGGGGTCGCACACTCAGCTCCTCAGTTTCTTACTCCTCTGGTTTCTGGTAAAAGAAATATTTATTCTTATTCATGGATTCAAATCCTCAGAGTTTTCACCAAACATTATATATTTGTAAGAAATTAGTTGGGTTTCATGTTTTCCAAATATGATGCATTTAACTTACTTTCTCTGTTTCTTCCACTAGAAGATTCCCTGGCAGAAACTATACACACACAGTCTCCATCACTCCTGTCGGTGGCTGTAGGAGACAAAGCCACCATCACCTGCAGGGCCAGCACAGACATTGATGATGATATGCACTGGTATCAACAGAAACCAGGAGAAGCTCCTAAGCTCCTTATTAAAGAAGCTACCACTCGCCTGTCTGGGATCCCCTCCCGATTCAGCGGCAGTGGATATGGAACAGATTTTACCCTGACAATTACTGATGTGCATTCTGAGGATGCAGCATGTTATTTCTGCCAGCAGGATGATAATTTGCCTCTCACAGTGATACACCCTGTTACAGAAACCTGCAAGTACTCTCAGTGGGAAGCCGCAACTGCTCCCCAAGATGCTCAGCTGAGGACCCAGGCAATGATTTGCTGTTTTGAGTTTTCTTCATGCACGGGCACACTCACTTCCTCTTTCTGTGTTTATGTTTTTTCCAACCTTTCTCCTCTGTGATTTTCCTGATGCATTTGATACTGCAGAGACTAGAACAAGATAAGCGCACTGAACAGCTTTATCAGAGATGCGCTCTTGAAAGCAGAGGCAAATTTGTATGGCTGAGTGACTGTCTTTGACCTAAGCCATTATTTGCACCTGCAAGGAGAATAAAACTAGTGGAACTGCTGGGTCAGGTGTCGGCATCAGATAATAGTGTTAAAAGTAATCTTCCCATTCCCTGTAAACGTACTCACTTTACAACATTGAAGTGACCTGGTAACAGCAATACACACATATAAAAATACATACAAAGTGCTCACAGAATCCTTAATGTTAAGTTTTTCTTTATATTTGCTTCATGTGTCTTTTATCTTCTTCATTTTATTTCTTCTATTATGGCAGTTCAAAGGTGTCATGTTATCTCAGTAGGTTTTTCTCCTTTTTTGATGCCCAATTAAGCTGTGCCAAATTTAAGGGATTTCTACCTCTAATTGTGACACATGCTATTATTATCGTATCTGTTTGACACACCTCAATTTTAATTCAGTTCACAAGTATATTTCTAAAACCTGAGAGGTTATGTAGACATAATGGAAGGGTTAATTTTAATTTTGAAAATCAGGAAGGCACAGAAGAAGTCACAGATCTGTGAACTCTTCCTTCTCACAACCCCACATGGGACCCACCTGTGAATCTCCCATCAGCCGTGACAGGGCATAAGCAGTAGGCAGAACGAGAGGTGTTCACTGGGCCCTTGAGCAACCAGACATGATCAAAAGAAAGATGAATAAAGTTCATCCCAATGCGCTTCACTTTAGTACACCATCAGTTAAACTCATTCAGAATCACAGCCTCATAATCAAGACTTATCAGGAGGCACTCACAAATAATGTTATTTCATTTTCAGTCTGGAGTCAGTAAGTAGTAATCATGCAGCTGGGTTAGTTTACTATAATAACGACTCATTCTTTGTTCCCCTCCCTCATAAGTCCTCTTTTACTCGGCATTGGCCCGTTTTGTGTACAGGGTCAGACACCTGTTTTGCACTATGAAAAGTCCAGCTTTGTGTCAAGGGCTCAGCCTTTCCCAGCCTCTTAGGGTTTGTACAGGCACATACCAAAGCCCAGCTGAATTCTACTCCGCAGTAGAGACCCTCTATATGGTACAGAATCTCAGGTCATGTCCCAATTTAGCAAGTAAAATGTGGAAACAAAAGATAGGTGAAGGCATGATCACTAAAAGACCATGTTTCACTTTGAAACTTTTGCATCTTATATTCCTTTCTTTATTAACTCCTTCCTCTCATTTTCATCTTGAGTTTTAAATGGATTTCTATTGTTATTGAGGTCTGCTTTGTTGATGCTTCTGCACTGAAAATACTGGTCTGTCAAGATTTATTAGGTCTTATTTAAAATATATGTTTGTAATTTTAATAAACTATATGAAGAAATTTTAGGTTAGGTCTTAAAGTTTTATCATGAAAATGTGGGTCAGTCAAAACTTGCACATTAAATCATCACAAATATTTTTAAAATGAACAAACTGTAGAAGGGTGGTGATCGAAATATAACACAAGTGACAATGAACAATCCCATATTTAAATGATAAATGTACACAATTTCAGAACACATTATTTAAAATTAAAGAGCATACAGGATTATGGTGTGGTAGAAATTGATGATCTGAAATCAAAGAATGAAGTCTTGGGTTTTCTTAATATAATGTGCTGTGTTTGAGAATGCTGTATATTGCAACACAATGTATTCTATTGGTAGTACAACTAAATTATGGTATACTAACCTCTAGTACGTTAGTTTAAGGAAATCATGGAAAAGTTGGGAACTCAACCTTTTCCATTTAGAAGGTGACTTCACTATTTTATTTTTTTAATTGATGCCAGATGTGGCCAGCATGACATTATCAAAATAGAAAATTCCAGAAAATATTCCTCTACACAAACTTCAGGACAAAATAAAGAAATACAAATCTGAAAAGTTAATAAGAAAATCTTTATGTAGATTCTAGAAATCATTCAAATTTCTTCAGTCAAAATGAAAAACAAATTAGAAAGAGAGACAGACAGAAAAAACAAAAGAAAACAATAAAGGAAAAGATGTTTTGGATTGCAAGGAAAATGGCAGAGCGCGTCAGTCACAGGAGAACATAGAGCTGTGCTTCACCTGCCTTCACTCAGTGTCACTCTGAGAGGTGACAGCGCTGAGAGATGTGGTCCAGGTTCTGTTTCCTCCTTTGGACCAAAAAGAGCACAGTGAATCTTATCTGAAATTTTAACTTGACTTTGATGGTTTTAGAAACTAGTTCTCTACTATGTGACTCAGAACTCAGACAGGGAAAAGAGGCACAGCCCCAAACTCAGCTTTCACACAGACCTGAACCAATATGTGGTGAGTGACATGTTACATCAATACCTGCTGCAGGAAAGTGGACCACGCAATACAAGAAGACATGGGAGCTGTGAAGAGGCCTGGTTCAGACGCCTTGGGTAACGGATTTAAAAACAGCAGTTTATTAGAGGCATCTGGAAAAAACACTACAAACCCAGACTCGTGCATGTCTCCCCAAAACACTTAAGAAAGCTTTTTTCATCACTTACACAGAACCCACATCTCGGGGTAGACACTGAAATTTAATAAAGCTGTCTTGTCACTATCCAATCAGATGGACAAGTGAAGGTTTACTTCAAATCCTAACCTTTCAATATAGAAGTAACACACATGCACACATACACACACACACACACACGTACACACACACACACACACACATACACACACAGAAGCAGGGAAATTCTGATCTAGTCAAGTTAAAAAGAAATATTCAGAAACTATCCATGAACCCACAAACATCTCCAATTTACAACACATCATCTTTCATATAAAAGCCTAAATAGATGTAAAGAATAAAAATAGCCAAACAACTGAAAAGAAGTCTAGAAAAAATTATATAGTTAAATTCCAATATCATTCACCAGAGAGAAAATGTATTTTAAAGAAAAAAAAGAGAAACTGGGAATTTAAAAAAATACCATAACTGAACTGGGGAATTTAAGACTGGGTTTCAATAGGCAAAAGAAAGATTCAGCCAGATTGAAAACAGTCTTATTGGAAATTATTGAATCAAGGAATAAACACAAAAACATTTAATAATATTGAGAAGTAAGGAGATTCTAAGGTTTTATAGGAAGTAACCAAACTCCTACAATGTGTGGTTACATGAACTTCAGGAGTGAAAGAAAGAAAGAAAGAAAGAAAGAAAGAAAGAAAGAAAGAAAGGAAGAAAGGAAGAAACAAAGACAATTCTTAAGGAATAGTAACTGGAAATTCCCCAGATTTCAGGAAACACCAGTTAGAGGTGCATGGCTATGGAAATCCAAATACTTCAACCATCTCCAAAAATTATAACACCCCAAAACCTGTATGAGTCATATGATTAGTGCGAATCAGTTATTAGGGATGGTTAGATTTGTGTCTCTGAGCAAAAAACTCCTAGGGAGAGTGGTCTTATGCATTTTTAATACAATCATAGATCTTAGAGAGAGACAAACCAGCATCTGTGGAGTTAATTAATTGTGACACCACTAACCAGCCCTTCAAGGTGGTAAACTGTGATAAATGTTAGCAAATGTCAGAGAACAATGTAGAATTCAGTAGTCTTCAAAATAAGACTAAGTGGGACTCCATTTAGTTAATGCATGTAAAAGAGACCAGTAGCTTTGGACAGTGGCATATCCAAATGACATCCTCACCGTGGAGAAGATGGCATAACAATTTCTGTACATCTGCAGGACATTATTTGATATTTGCAGAAAATGACAATTGCTGAGAGTCAATAAAAATGTTTTACAATATATATACCTAGGTCCAATGGATACGCCTTTTAATTAGAGAAAGACAGAAGAGATTTTTGGGGAGTGAAATCAGTATAGCAGAAATATGTTTTTCCCCTGACCTTAAAATATTTGAAAATAAATTGACTTTAGAGCTCTACCCTCTAAGAATATTTGTTTGATTTTCTAGAAAATAGTATTCTTTTAAGAGCTCCCAATGCAGTTATAAAATAGATTAATTCATGTAGCCCTCTGGCTGATTTCAAATATTCATAAGTGTCCCTCAAGTTTCTTGTAACCTAGTGACTGCCAGCCACGGACAGTCTCTGGTGCCCTAGTATAATCAGAGACATCTGGGTTCACTGGAGCTGTGCTGAGTTCCTGAGATCAGCCAGCCCTGCAGCTGTGCCCAGACCTGCCCACCGAGCTGATTTACATGTGTCCAGAGCACAGCCCACTGCCCTGAGCATGCTTAACAGGCTGGGCACTCCCAGAGGAGTCATCAGTCCCAGTCAGGACACAGCATGAAAGTGGGAATTTGCACTCAGCTTCTGGGGCTCCTGGGGCTCCGGATCCCAGGTAAGGAAGAAGAACACTGTGAAGTTACACAGCAAACTGTGGTCAGTGTTGATTGATCTTTCAAAAGAAGTCACTTATATCATCATTCATCCTGTGTAAATTTGTGTTTCTATTTCCAATGTCAGGTACCAAATGTGACATCCAGATGACCCAGTCACCAGCTTTTCTGTCTGCATCCCTAGGACACATGGTCACCATTAATTGCTGGGCCAGTCAGGACATAAGCAAGGATTTAGCTTGGTATCAGCAGAAACCAGGGCAAGCTCCTAAACTCCTGATCTATGATGCAACCAATTTGCAAGCTGGGGTCCCATCAAGGTTCAGCAGCAGTGGATCTGGAACAGATTATTCTCTTACCATCAGAAGACTGGAAACTGAAGAAGTGGCAACTTATTACTGTTGTCATGAATACACTAGACCTCCCACAATGATACAAGCCATAACAAAAGCCACCAAAGGAAGCAGAAGTGTAAGGCTGGACTGCCCCAGCTGTGGCTTCTGATATCACCACCTGCTGAGAATGTTTCCTAGATGCTGTTGTGAATTCAGAGTAACTGGAATGTTTTACCAGAGAAAGCCAGAGAGCTACTCTGAACCTTATGTGTCTTTTGTCAACCCCAGAACCAGAAATAGCGATGCATCTTGTGATATAAATGAAAGAGCATTCTATTTGGGATTTCTAGTTTGCGGCAACATTTGGAACTCACAGAGTAAAAGAGGCCCTGCAAGTGTGATCAGAAAATTTGGTGAGAGCAGGCATGGTGATGCACACCTGTAATCCCAGCACTCAGAGGCTGAGGCAGCAGGATTATCATTAGTTCAAGGACAGCTTGGACTACAAGGTGAGACCCTATCTCAAAACACAAAGCAATGAAAACTTAATGAATGCTGACATTTACAATAAAATGAAAACAGGTTGCCATTAATCAATCTCACACTATTCCCTCTTCCTTCAAATACATCTGTCTCATCCCTACCCCATGATGAAGGATTTCTAAAGTCCTGTTCCATGAATATTTTTTAATTTTCCTGTTGTGGCTCTTTTGATATCATGAATCACTTCAAAATTGTTGGCTTCACTGTAATTTTGATTTTAGAAAAGAGACGTAAGTGATACCGTGCCATTTCTGGTGAACATGGTGAATGAGTGTGCACTGTAATGTTTGTATTTGGCAGAAATCCTTGTAAACCTTATGATTACAGATATAGAAGCAGCCACAAGTAGACACTCACAATTGACATCCAGAACTGCTTCACACAGTCGCAAGAACAATAGGAAAATTGCATTCAAAGCAAAAGGGAGGTATTTTGAGGGGAACTCATGACAATGTGTCTCTTACGGAAATCACATTTTAAAAAATTTAACTCCATCATGCATTATTTAATATGATCATACCTTGTGCTCCAAACAAGAACTGTCTCAGTACCAGGGATTATAAACTAAGGACACTTTCACGTCAGCTGACTCTGGAAGCTGGAGTGTCTCCAGTGCTTCCCCTGGATTGCAGCAGCATCGAGGGTTGGGGACAGCTGTCACCTGTCCAAAGCACTTCTGCTGGTGATTCCCAGTCTTCTCCTCCTACTGATTTAAATGTATACTAAAGACCCTTGGTCTCCTTCATCTTACAGGATGACCCCTGTATGACTAATCTATGGCAAACTGCACAAGGAAAGATGGTCCTGAGAAACAGACTTACAGAAGTGACAGTGATAACAGACAGAGAACAGGTAACAACTTACATTGTTCACTGTAACCAAAGGGTGAGAATTTTTCCAGTTGGAAATGGTTGAATGTGCTTGCACATATTATCTTTGAAACTGGAAATACAGCGAGAAACCTTCATTCACTCATGGGTTAACTGGATAGGAGAAACAATGATATGCAGAAAGTTACAAGCAACCATCCACTGAAAACACTTCCTAGATAAAACAAAAGAGAAACAAAAGTAATTGAAAAACAAAATAAAAAAGGAGAAAAAACACAGAAACACAAAAAGGTGAATATAACTAAACATCCTAAATTAAATTTCTTTTTACAAATACATAGTTTACAACTGAAAATTTCTACAGCATGCTCATTATCACCACGAGCATCCCTGAGAGCCCAAAGGGTGGACCCCTCAGACCTGTCGAGTGATGATAGCAGTCATTTTAAGAAGGTCACAGGAGATCCACGGTAGGTGTAAAACACTCTACTTTTTTGTTTACAATGTTCTTGAATTGAAATTTGCATACTATACAACCCACAGACTTAAAATGTAAGATTCAATATATTTTCTCACATTGACAGGCTTGCACAACTGACAACAATCAAACTAAGTTCATTTTTGTTATTTCAAATCAAGGCACTCTACCTGCTAACACTTATCTCCCAATCTCTTCCCCTAAATCAAGGGAATCATTGAGCTGTTTTCTAACTTCATAGATTTTCTTATTGTGGGAATTTATTTCCTCATAGGCCATGCTCAAAAAAATAAGAAAGACTTTAACATGTCCAGAGAAATGAAAATCCTGCAAATGATGTCTCATACCATACTCAGTGAAGCTAGAGACTGGCAGTAGACTACTCTCTTTTCTATCTTCTTTCCTATTAAATATTTCCTATAAGGAAGATCATTTAATATTTGACTTGTGCATCTCATTTATTGCACTTAACTGTATGGTTTCAAAGTGCATCCATTTTTTTTTGCAAATGCCTCAAATTCCTTTTTTCTTAACAACAGATTATTACTCCACTGTGTGTAGCTTAGAACTTATTTTATCTATTCATTATTTCAATGATATTTAGGCTGATTCCAAGACTTAGCTATTATGAATAGTGCTGCTATGAACATGAGTACACATACGTCACTGCCATAAGAGGTTTTTAACTCTTTTAGGATGTAAGTTATACTTCATATAAGTCATGACGTAAAAATGAAGGAAATAGAGAAAAAAATGAATAAACAGCATGAAGAGAATGTAAGAAGGAAGCGCAGTAATATGATATGGTAAAAAATTCTAGATAAAATTTTTATAATTGTTGTGTCTCTAAGATGTTGTGTCTCTAAGATGACAAATGCATAGCTAGTATGTGCTCCACTGGTCCCCATGGTAGACACCAAAACCAATCAAGGTGAAAGTTCACCTTAACTTCCACAGGTATTATTGACTTAGCTACATAGAAGTAGAAAACAAAGGAAAGGGAGGTTAATACACTTGAGCAATATCTCAGACTGTCATGCGGTGCACCCTAGCCAAGGTAGCTTCACTTTAAGGCTCTGCCATGGCAATGTGTATACAATTTATTGGGAAACCTCTGGTTTTGAATGCTGTTAATGGGTGAAGATTTGTTTGTAACAGAGCTGGAAAAACTGCCTCGTTGAGGCATAAAGACTGGACAGGGGTACATAGGTATAGTTCAGTGGTGTAAAGAAAGTTTGCCTAGCAAACACAGGACCCTTGGTTCACTCAGCACTTAAGTTGAAAAAGAAGTGAATTAAGTATTTTCAGCAAGATAGTTTCATAGAAAATAAAGTCCAGAACTTGGGGATGTAAACTAGAAGACTAGTGCCAGTACCTTGGGAGGTGCTACACCCAAACCTGTCCATTGCACGTGAGCATCACATGAAGAACATTTGAAAACACACATTAAATTCCATTTAGGTATGGGTCAGGGACTGAGGTTTTCCCTATTGTGAAGGACATAAGGGCCTGAGTCTGGTGAGACTGAAAGGGTGTGGAGAAACAAGGATCACCCAAAAACAAGTTCCCCACATGCAGGACAGCTCTGTGACTTGCCCTCAGGATACATTGTCAGGACACTGAGGGGCCAGAGCCAGGTCCTTCTATTCAGAACTTGTGTGGTCCTTCTTACAGCCACACCTCTGGGCCCGAGGAATGTTGCTCTTAACTAAATCTTCCAAAAATTAAAGTTGCTAAAAGACCACTGAGAATGATCACTAAGCAATGCACAGTTTGTCTGGAAGAAGAAATTCTGATTGACTCCTCATCTCAACCAGTTATGCAGAAGCAGTAATGGACACGAGTAGGCACACTGAGGAAGATAGGTGGGACCAGGGCTTCTGTAACTTGTGCCAAACAGCATCTGGTGAATTCCGAAGATCAATAAGGCAGAAGACACAAAGGGATCAAATTTTGTGAATGCAAAGGGAAATTCTAAGCCCAGATGGAGCTCACAGCTTTTCTGACATGAACACCTGGGTACAGGCTGCTCCACTCCAGAGAAGAGGAAGCAAAATCTCTGTAGCTGGATCCCAGCTGGCCCATCAACAATGGCCTTGCATGCTGCACTCAACCATTGTCAATGCCTGCTTCAGAGCTCTGGGTGAAATCTGCCTCAGGTCTTCCCTACAAGGAGCCTGACCTTATAATCCCTTCTGTGACTCTACCTGACTCAACCTCAGCACAGGACCCTTTTCTCCAGCATCCTTTCCTCTTCTCTTTGCAACTTTTAAACTTCAGGCTCTGAACTGAAGCGGGCTAGGAGATGCTCATTCCTGCAAGGCTGCCAAAACATCACTGAAAAAGTGGGGTGCTATTGCCTCCCTGTGGTTGTGGTCCTTTGGTTCAGTGTTCACCTCCCAGATGCCTCCAGGCTCTTACAGTGTCAAGCTCTCTACCCCCAGAACCTCTGATTTTAACTTAAGCAGCATAAAAAATCTCACTTCCTTGGCTCATTGCACCTGTATATTATGAGTGACTCCAATGTCATGAACCCAGAATAACAGTTAAGATAAAAGAAATGGAACTGCAACAAAAATCACCTGGGTAAATTCCACCTCCTTTGGTTGACACTGGTGAAGTTAGACACATAATGGTGAACTCTCCACCTGGACAGAGAGTGGTTATTCTGATACTCTTAGTCTCATTTTCCACATCTAGTGGGGAGTGAGCAGCTGAGACTGCAATTGCTGATGACACACAGCAGAGAGATTCTTGTTCAGAATTGTTTATTAATCTTTAAATCTCTAGAGAGTACAAAAAATGTCAGAGGTCTGTTTGACAACAGTAATACTTCAGCAGGACTTTACATAGTCTAGATACAGAACTGCAACAATTATGAACAAAAATGTTCGAGGGTAGACTTTCAAAACTATTATTTCAGTTTCATAAGCAGTATCAATATTCACTTAATTTCAAGCCTCATAAAAAGATACTTTGTAATGAACACATTTTCAAAAATGTACTTTTAGCAAAAGAAAATATGGCGTCTGTCTTAGTGTTATTTTCCATTCTGAGCAGTAGGTACAAGTGATTCTTATTAAGTACACTTCCAGCGTAATGTGTTGAATCAACATTGAAATCACCATGGTGCTCTTTCAGTTTGTTTTTGTTTTGCGTAAGTATTTTAAAATGTTCTTATCTGCTTGGTGTTGTTTGTGGTGACTCTCATAAGAATGAATTTATGAGTGTCACAGCTTCAAGACTACACTCTAGCATGGTGGTGCATATGCGTAATGCTACTTGGAAGGTTGAGGCTGGAGAATCGCAGTGAGTTGTAGGCCAGCCAGGGCTTCATAAGCAAGTTCAAGGCCAGCCCGAAAAACAGCAAGACCCTGTCTCAAAAAAAACCAAAAGGACTAAGAACTAGATGTTGATCAATACTATATATATAATGGAAGACAAAGGCAAGTGAATTGTAAATTGCCAATATGTCACTTATTTTCACCACAATTGATTGTCAACAACTAGATGCTTGTTCTGAAATTTAACACAATTTTTACTCAATTACGCTTTATCTTTTGTCATTGTTAAAACATGAAGTTTGCTCATTTCCCAGAAAATATTCACACCACACACTCTTGTGGCATCTGTCTTTGTTCCTTTTCTCTCGCTGCTGAGACAAAATACCTGAAACCCAACATTAAGGAAGCAAAGATTTGTTTAACTCACAATCTGTGGAGGTTTCAGTCTGTAAGGCAGAGTGACATGGCACAGGGGCAACAGTTCAAGGTGGCAGAAGGCTGAAAAAGCAGCAAGAGTAGTAGCAGGAATGAACAAACCTCCTCTCCTTTCTTATATTGTAAGCAGGCTACCACCCCATGGCGGGTGTGGGGTAAGGGGTGTAGCAATCACAAAATCTCAATGCCTTTCTCTTGCACAGAATGAAAAAGTTTACAAAGAACGAACGCTGGATCCCTGCTGAATGCCTTAATTAAACTTCTAAACTTCTCAAGTTGACACAATGTATCAACCACAACAGCACCATAACATAATTTTATTTGCTAGGGTTTTTGAATAGTTAATGTTAGTTTCTATTAATTTACCCAAAGATACCCAGTGCTTGTATTTGTCTTTCCATTATCCGCTTCATTTTCCAGGAAAGTGACTGTTCTTTTGAAATGACTTAATGTGGGCACCTTTTTACAAGAAAGAATTAATCCAATCTTAGTCACATCACTGGACAGTTGGAGAACAACCAGGTGGTTCTCCTAGTTGGTTAGCATGGTGACAGATGAGCAGTTAACATTTTTAAATAGAGTCCTGGGAAAACATCAGCAGTGGAAAGCAGAGTCTGTGAGACAAGGCGGCAGTGATTCAGTCTTGCTCTTTTCACAAACAGAATCTTTTGGGATGTGTACACTCAAGGTGGTGATTGCCTCCCATGCAAGCCAGTTAAGATGCCTGGGTTCTCAAACAGAGCCACCAGAATCCTAGATCTGGAAGAACTGGCCTGCATGGTCTGAAAAACTGAACAGAAAGAGATTTGTGAACATCACTCTGAAAAAAAAAATATAAACTTATTTTTTGTACAATCAGTACTATCATTATAAGATTTTTTCCTATGAAATATGTACAGTTAATCAAATATATGCAGGGTAATTATGATGAATTAATGGGATATATATATATATATATATATATATATATATATACAGGGACCATGAATTTTACATTTAATCCCTGAGGCATAAAATTACTTCTGCTTTTACTCTTTCTGATACATCACTATTAACTCCGTATAAGCAAGAGATACATTTTCTCCTGGTTGATCCCATGGGCAGATTTTTGTGAATATTAGGTTGTTAGAGAAAAGTAGATTCTAATCCATTCTTCTAACTTTCTAACATATTTACTAACATATCAGATACCAGCTAACTGGCTCAGGACCCTTACTTGGAGGCCTCTGCTCATCGGTACTTGGGTGGGAGCTGTTTCCTTCTCTAGACTCCTGCGGTGCAAACAAGCAGGAGGGCCTTGGTCTCCCAAGACTCATTCTAATGCTCACTCCTTCATTGTCAGCACTGTGCCTGCATAGGCATAGGCATAGGCATAGGCATAGGCATAGGCATAGGCATAGGCATAGGCATAGGCTCCAATGCCTTGTGCTGTGATCTAAAGTTTTATCTACAAATCATTCTCATTTCAGATGGGATATAGCACAGATGTTTTACTGGCTTATTCTAAGGGACATGGAATGTCCTTTTGCTCCAAGGAGAGTTTTATATCCTCTTGTTGTCTCTTTTTGCTTTATTCAATGATTCATGCCATATACTGCACCCAACCAGGCATTTGTACACTATCCCTTAGGGAGCACCTTCCCTGAATTCAGAGGTAAACGCTCAGCACTAAATTTCCCTTGACTGATCAATACTTCTCAGTTCCTCATTTCAAAATAAACTGCCTCCCTCAGTGCCTACAATGGGATGAATACTTCACAATTTGAATTTGATTTTTATCCTCCTGAAAAGATTCAGCAATGCATTTTTGGCGGGATCTGTAGGGGTCTTATTGAGCTTTTTCACCGTGTCATACTAAGTATTCCATAATCTTGGTCAGCACAGTGTTAGCTTAATTAAGCTGATGACCAGTAGAGTTTTCTTTGAAATAGTCATCCTTTTTTCTTTTGAAATTAATAATAATTTTTTGATAAAAACTTTGGTATTTCATTATTTAACATTTCATATTCTTCTCTGCATTAGAATATTGCTGGAAATCTAAGAGTCCATGCTGGCATCAACAGATTTGAATCAGTAAGAATAATATTATTGTATATTTGATACCCTAAGTCCCTAATATTTAGCTGACTTCTCTTCATCTTTGTTATGATATCATCATTCTGGGATGACTTCCTAGTTTATGCAGAAGATGGTCCAAGCCAACTTGTAATTTACGTGTTCTGGGCAAACTGGCATGTGTGTAGAAGTCCTGAAGTCCTGAAGAGAATGGCATGCGTTAAGACATCTAAAATCCACAAGCAATGGTTTGAGGAGCTCAGTTAACTTGTAACCTGAAAATGTGAGACGATGTAGAGATAAACTCGTGTTCAAGACTGTTCAAATATAAAAGTAGAAAATGGCCAAGAAGTCTGACTTTGATGAAAGTGGTCAGAGAGTTCAAAGATGTAGGAGAAGGTAAGGCTTGGATGGAGAGGACAAGATACCATGGGGAAATGCCCAATATCTGAATGTGTCCTTAAAAATCACAAATTGTACTATTATTTCTTTCTTTTCTGCTTGATCACATTTCTTGACACTAGTGCCAATAACTGAACACACAAAACTAATTGAGGAATCTGAGCAATAACAAAATCGTTGTTGTCCACATACAGAAGAGTCACAGAAAATATTTGTTATGAGCTTAAATCTATCTGTGAATGTGTGGGTTGTGTTCTGAGAGACACTGTAGTAGACAGAAGCAAATGAGAATACAAGGAAGCCGGGGGATACAATAGAGTGATAAGGAGAAGCCTGATTCTTTCCTGTGATCTCTTGGGAGAACACATTTTTTTAAATTTTTTATTTTAAAGAGAATAAAACAAAAGAAGGCAGTACAGAGCAGATCGGAACAGGACAATATAGGCAACACAGTACTTTACATTAAAACAACCGGACATCAACAGTAGCTATCACCATATCACTTACTCTGCTATAGTTGAGCATAGTTTCAAATGTAACAATATCAAACATAACAAAATAGTATAAAGCCATGCATAGAATGAAAGAATTACAGGGCTTTCTGAACCAAAACCAAAATTTTTCTATCAAAAATGAGATATTATAGTACCCATTGATCATTTTTCTGTTATTCGGTTCAGGGAGAACACATTTTAAGAAAGCCAATAATTACCGCTTTGATCAGACCTTGAATATATGGAGAGACCCCGAGACTGTTCTGAGTTACTGAAATCAGCCAGTCTCCCAACTTTGTCCAGCCCTCCCCACTGTCTGATGATTTGCATGCCTTGGAGCACAGCCTACTGCCCTGAAGACTCTTTAACAAGCTAGTCCCACCCTGTAGATGAGTCAGGCCCAGTGAGAACACCAGGACACAGCATGGACACACAGGCTCTCTCTCAGCTCCTGTGGCTCTTGCTGCTTTTCCTACCAGGTAAGGCAGGACAATGCTGCAGATTTATGTAACCCAGGGTGGTTACTACTGCCCTCCTGCTTGGAAATTCTCTTGTAACATGATTAAATGTGTGTGTGTGTGTGTGTGTGTGTGTGTGTGTGATTGTGCTTTTCCAATTTCAGGGCCGAGATGAGAAATCTAGTTGACGCAGTCTCCATCCACCTGGTCGGCCTCCTTACGAGACCAAGTCACCATCACTTGCAAGTCTAGTCAAGCCACTAGCAGTGATGTAGCCTGGTACCAGCAAGAACTGGGGAAAGCACCTAAACTTCTGATCTATGAAGCAAACAGTTTGCAATCTGGGGTCCCTTCAAGGTTCAGTGGCAGTGGATCTAGGACAGATTTCACTCTTACCATAAAGAACCTGGAGCCTGAGGACTTTGCAACTTATTACTGTCAACAGTATTATAGTACGCCTCCCATAGTGACACAAGCCATAACATAAACCACCCAAGGAAGCAGAAGTCAGAAACCAAGTGGGATCTACTGCTTCTGCTGTCACCTATGTCTGCTGAGAGCCTACACAGGAGGAATCATGCGAACCAGGGACAGCTTTTACTCTGAGTAGCAGCAGCAGCAGCCCGAAGATTGATGATCTGGTGATGCGTTACCGTCAACAGTATAACAGTGATGCTTCGACAGTGATACAAGTCTATAACATAAACCATTCAGGGAAGCAGACGTATTAAGCTGAGTGAACCAAAATGTTTCTCCTGGTGCCTCCACTAGCTGAGAACTTTTCTCAAATGCACGCAGACCCTGAGAATCACTGGCAAGTTTAGGAAGAATGTCCAGAGAGGTTTATCAGCACTCTTTCTCATCTCTTCCAAAACCCTGGAAGCATAGACTTAATAGTAATGCCTCTCCTTGATTAAGGCAGATCAGAGACCCGTACCTATCCCTGAGGAGTGTGTGTTACAGCAAGTCTTTTAGATCATGCAAGAGTTTATTTATATTCAGAAAATGAGAACATAAACTTCAGATTTTGGAAGCTTTAGGGGTCTGACAGTCAACACAAAAATAGGAAAAAATACAAAAAATCACAAGCACTAAAATTAAATGCAAAAATGAAAAATTCTCTTGTCTCCTTTGAGAATCTGGGAAAAAATCTACCAAAGCAATTCCAAGCAGGAACTGGTCTTCTGTGAGTTTGTTTGGTTTGATTTTTCCACCATGGGAGGTTGCACAACAACTTGCACATGCCAGACAAGTGTTGTATCGCTGAACTCCACCTCAAGCCTTCAGGAAATGTCTCTATACAGGTAATCAGAATCTAAAACCTTTCAAAATTTCAGGTGATATGGTGGTTACAGAAGCTGATACTACAAGTGGAAAGTTCCATGATGCTCCCACAGGGAGCTGAGCGCCAATATCCCTGAGTGTTTAAGGTCTCTACCTGTGTAATTCCCAGACCTGTCTAGGAAAACCAGGCTTGTTGGGGTTGCTGGTGATCTCCACAGCCTTGCGAATTCATCAGGTGCCCATCTCAGTCCATGTGCAAGGCAGGTTGTAGGAAATGTGTTTTCAAAATGCTAGCAAGTTGTGAGATGGCCTTGGTACATGGCCCCTGTTCCTGAACTGTCAGAATGGGGTCAGGTAGGACATGGTCCTAAAACACTTTTAGATGTGTCATTAGCAAGGAAGAATCTTAGTAAGAAGTCTTCATAAATTCATAAGGCCAGGAGAACATGAGGAATAACATAAGATATATGGGCAACTGGACAAAGAGATGAAAAAGCTTAATGCACAAAATGAATAGCAAAACAAGTAAAAAGGCATGCAAATTTACTTTCCATCCTAATCAAAATTGTAAAGAATTCCACACCATTGATGAGAGTTTGTTACAATTTCATGCTTGAAGAAGAACAGGTGGGCTCAAATGGGAATATTGTCTGCATAGCAAGGTAAGAAACAGGGAGACTGATAAAAAGAATTGCCTTAAATCACTTCTAACCTAGGACTCCTTACAGTACTGTTTGTACAAGTTATTGAATCTTCTCTGCTGTACTAAAAACTCCTCTGATAAAAACTGAAATACAAAGCCTAAAATTTATCAAAACTATTTAAGGCTTATGTGACCATTAAAGGAAGAAAAAACGAGAGGGATTTATCTCTGAAAGTGTCCTCCAACTTTGGGAAAGCCCTGGAAGCATCCTGTGGGTTCTGCTTTGAGACTCTCCCTCTGAGCTCACCCAGCACAATGTGCAATGTTACACAATAGGATGGCACAACTGTAACTGTCTGTTGCTGTGAGGGGTGGTTTTCTTTCAGGATGGGGAAACAGGAAAGAGCCTTCAATGCTTTCAGATAAGCATTATAAATGCCATAGAAAGAGAATGGAGAAAGAAAAATCCCACAGCTTTGCTTCTGCAACTGCTGCTTGGGTGAGAACAGTTATATTGGATTCCTCAAAATGATAGAGCCATAGTGCTGCTGAGCTCATGTGTGCACATTTCCTTGGTGATCAAGATGTTATGCTGTGAGTGACAGAGTCACAGAGGCCCAGTGAGGAAGCAGAAAGGCATAATAATCAGGTGCAATTCGTATGCAGTTCTGAAGCCACACGCATGAAGTCTTGGAAACACCTTAAGCTCCTGGTGTTTGAATTGCTAGAACTGCCACGGGTCAGTTGAGAGTTCTTTAGCTCAGTTCAGAAAGAAATCATCAATCAGCAAAGTGGAGTTCTGCAATTTGCACGAATGTCATTGTTAACACTAATTAATGGAGAATACCAGCAATCAGATCTTCCCATCACTGGTCTATTCTGCCACCAGCCTCTGTCAATGCCAGTTCATGCCTGACATGAGTGACTAACAATCTCCAGTGTATGGAGCTCTTCCTTTTAAAGTGGTTTCACTGTTCACATTACTCACGATAGAATCCTGAGTAGTTTTACAGGGACTTCCTGCTCCAGAGTACCCAAGAAAGAAATCAATATCAAATACATGGGACCACAGAATAAGGCTTTATTTGTATAGAAATTGTGCTTTGGCAAATGGGGGGCATTTACACCCAGGGGAACCTCCTTAGAGAAACTGGAGGTGTGTGAGGGGAGTGGTACTTACAGAGCAGCTGTAGGCCTGTGATTGGTGCAATTCAAGGCTCCCTTTTGGTCCCAAGTGTTTCAGCCCCAAGGCTTCTCTTCTGACCCTGCTGATTGATCCAAACTCAATTGTACATTTTGCCTTCAACTCTAGGCTCCACCATTCAGGGGAGCTATATTGAAGGGCAGGTGCTTGTCATCCCAAACAGTCGCAGCTCTCATGTTGACTATTTGGCAGAACTTAAGGAGACTCTGCTACTGGACTGGCAGCTGTCACTTTTCTGTTACAATGGCAGGAGTGGCTGTGGTAAACACAGATTACTGGGTTGTAGAGGTCGCAGATGTCAGTGATGGCCTCAGATCTCTCCTGGATCTTCAGTTCCATAGAGGTGGTTTCCTGCTGCACCTTCACAGAGATGGCAGTGCTGGAGGGAAAGGTGTGGGGGATGGGCAGGTGAGGGGGAGGGGTAGCACTGCTGAGAATCCAGTTTCCCCTTCTGTCTGAGGGTCCCAGCCACAAAGTAACTCAGGATTGGTGTGAGGACTAGGCAAGCTCTCCACTTTGTTCTCAGGGTAACATAGGGGGGAGAAAGGAAGTGAGGAGAAGGGGCATGACGGTCGCCAGCATTCCCTGGAAATCAGGGAGAGTCAGGCTTTTCCTTGGTCTCAGAAGTGGTTTAGTACCACAAATCCTTACCTCAGTTCATATCACGTTCAATTCTAGCAAAGGTCAAACTATTGCGGCAGTGTCAGAAAAACAGTTGCCTGGCAGGTTATAGGAGCAATTATGGACTGTAAAGGACATGAGAAAGAGATCTGCAAAATGTGAAATATTCTAAAGTTCTATCTAGATGGTGAATGTATGTAAAACTATTTTCATTGGACATTTACTATCTATTTTTACATGTCTTGAACATAATCTTAATTTAAACAGGGAAAAAAAGAATTTCAAACAAACATTTACCACAGAAACAAATATATGTATGACAACTTGTCCTTACTAAATAGCAGTGTAAAACGTGCCTGAGAAAATGCTTATGGTAAAGACATCACAGTCAAGTTATGGGAACTACCAATGTGAAAATCCTGTAAGTTGTTATATCCTATCCTTATTCCTTTAATTTGTCTCTCTTGTCTAATTGCTCTGGCTAATGTTTCCAGCACTATATTGAAAAGGAGTGGTGATAATGGACATCCTTGTCTTGTTCATGACTTTAGAGTGAAGCTTTTAGTTCTGGACCATTTAACATGATTCTGGCTATTGATTTGCCACAGATGGTTTTTCTTAGATTGTGGAAAAGAGCATCTATTTTGACTTTCTGCAGGGCTTTTATCATGAATGAGTGTTGGAATTTATCAAAAGCTTTTTGTGCATTTATTGAAATCACCATGTGATTCTTATCTTTGACACCATTGATATGTTCTCTTACATTTATTGATTTGCCTAGGTTGCATTCCTGGGATGAATCCCAATTTGTCATGGTGTATAATTTTCTTGATAACTTGCTGCATTCTGTTTTCCGGTATTTATTGAGGATTTTTGCATCCATGTTCATTGGATTGGTTCATTGGATTGCAGATTGGCCTGTAGTTCTCTTTTCTGATTGGGTCTTTCTCTGGTTTTGGTATCAGGGTAATACTTGCTTCCAGCAATGAGTTAGGGAGAATTGCTTCCCTTTCAATTTCATTGAAGAGTTTGAAGAGTGTTGGCATTAAGTCTTTCTTGAATTTCTTTTATAATTCACCTATGAATTCATCAGGACCTGGGCTTTTCTTCTTGGTAAGGTTCTAATTATATTTTCAATTTCATCAAATGTAATCTGGTTATTCAGCAGTTTTACACCACCTTGATCCAGTTTTGATAATTCCTATGTGTTTAGGATCTGTCCACTTCTTCTGTGTTATCAAACCCATGAGAGTAAATGTTTTGGAAGTAGGTATTGATGGTCTTCTGTATTTCCACAGGGTAAATAGTGATTTCACCCTTTTCATTCTTTATTGCATGAATTTGAGTTTTTTCTTCCTTTTTAAAATAAGTTTGGCTGGGGGCTTATAAATTTTATGTATTCTTTCAAAGAACTAACTCTTTGACTTGTTAATTCTTTGTATTGTTTTCTTAGTATCTATTGCACTTATTTCTGCTCTGATATTTATAATTTGCTTCCTTCTTTTGGCTTGAGCTTGACTTGCTCTTCTTTTTCTAGGTGTTTGAGGTTTAGCATCAGGTTGTTTATTTGTGTTTGTTCTGTTTTTCTGATGTGAAAATTCACAACAATAAATCTCCCTCTGAAGGCTGCTTTCATTGCATTCTGCAGGTTCCATTATGTTGTATTTGAATTTTTGTTTGCTTGTAGATATTGTTTAATTTCTTCTTTAATTCCTCCATGACTCATTGATTTTCAGGAGTGTATTATTTAGTGTCCATGTGTTTATGGAGTTTTTGTAGCTTCTTTTGTCATTAAATTCTATTTTCATGACACTATTATCAGATAATATGCATGGGATAAAAGTGATTCTTTTGTAATTACTTAAGCAGATTATATGAGCTAATATAGGGTCTATTTTAGAGAATGTTCCAGGTAAAGCTGAGAAGAATGCATATTCTGATGTTGTTTGGTGGAACATGGAAAACTATTCAGCTATAAAGATGGATCACATTGAGGCTTTTACAGGATAAAATGGATGCAACTTGAGACCATATTCATAAGTGAAATAAATCACATGTTTAAATACTGTGTGTCACCCTAGTGTAAAACACTGAAAGAGTAAATAAAATACAAATTCTTCAGTAAATATTGTAAAAGGGTAAGGAACTGCTCAAAGGGGAAAAAGTAACACAGGGAAAATGAGAAAAAAAGGAAAGGAAAAGTAAAAAGATATAAATTTGTATATATACACTTAAGATAGCTAAGATGATTGTACTACTAATTGTAGTTATTGAAACAAAACAGTTAACATTCATAGGATTAGATAAATTTCGCACATTTATCTGGTAATTTGAGTAACTCTTTTGAAGATAACTATGCAAAATAACAACTTTAGTTACGTTTCTTCCACCTTGATTTGAAAGACTATATTGTTACTGTTTGGGGCTCTTCATTATTGTTATTTGTCTCTTTACCATTTTGTTTTTCTTGTCTTTTGTTTGGTTTTATTTTTCTTCTCTAACACAAAAAGGATAGATGTACATGTATAGGCTTATAAATGCCTAGAACTTCTTCTAAATAATTCACATACATTGATTTTAGTACATTTGAAGTTATGAACAGCTACTTGGAAGAAAATGAGACATTATCGTAGCCATTGCTGATTTTTAAAAATTTTTTTATTAATTTGAAAGTAGTAAAATACAACAGAACACGATGGAATAAAGCCAATTGAGACAGTGTAGTGAAGTTGGTACAGAAATTCACAGCAAGTTAGTGGGATAACAGTAACAGGTACCATAGCACATCTTCTTATCTTCACAATAGTTGTTCTTTCAATCAAGTATAGCAAAATCAAATGAAAAACAGAATATTATAGAATTTATCAAAACAGAATATTCAATAGAGCAATACCATTAATGAGGACAAAGCAAAACAGTGATAAGTATATTTGCCTTCAAAGAGATGGTAGAAGGAAATCCCCCTTATTTGCTGTATTACATATGGTCAGCCTCCCAAGAGATGCTGAGATCTCTGGCTCCTGCTCGCTAACTGGGGGGAGGAGGGAGATGGGATGTTTGATTCTCAGCCCACGTGCTGGTAGACTTACAGCCACTTATCAAGGTTGTGAGCTGATTGCTCGGGTTCCCAGTGTCCGAAGTTCCAACATGGCACGAATCTCAGTAGATGCTGCTGCTTCTTGCCCTCGGGTGACTGTGGCTTACCAGACCACAGCCACTTACCGGGGTGGCAGGCTGGTTGGTCAGTTTCCCAATGCCCTAAACCATTTCTGATTTTCTATAATCTTGTTTTGAAGTCCAACAATGCTTTTATTCTTTGTTTTGATTGTTTTTAGTCTGTTTACCATTATTTCGTTTCACTATGTGTGAAGGTATGGACAGCTATTTTGAAGAGAACAAGAGACATTATGGTAGCCTTGTTGATTTTCCTGTTGTCTAGTTTTGAAGACTTGTAATGCTTTAACTCTTTTGTTTTGATCAGTTTTACACTATTTTGTTTTGTTTGAATTCATTGTGTGTAAGATATGGATAACTATTTTAAAGAAAACAAGAGACATTATGGTAGCCACTGTTGACTTCTTGTTTTGCAGTCCTGTGTTGTTTGCATTATTTTGTTGTGATCTGCTTTATTCTGATCTATTTTGTTTTATTGTCTGGAAAATAAATAAATTAAAATAAATCCTTATTCCTAAATGCACCATTAGATGGCAAACCAGCCCACAATAAAACAAAACAAAACAAAACAAAACAAAACAAAACAAAACAACAGAGGCTGAATCCTAGGAATACTGGGGAAGACGTGACTCTACCCACTTAACAATATGAGCCAGAGGTCATGGAAAGTATTTATCAAAATTTCATGCTCACATTTCTGAAGTCACATCTTCCCCATGAATCAC
Organism: Dolichotis patagonum; assembly: GCA_004027295.1. Taxonomy (NCBI): domain Eukaryota; kingdom Metazoa; phylum Chordata; class Mammalia; order Rodentia; family Caviidae; genus Dolichotis; species Dolichotis patagonum. Next base: position 19,691 of record PVJX010011059.1, on the reverse strand, counting down.
GTTTAAAATTTTCTGTTTTCTTTCTGGTCATCAGTAGCTATAGCCTGAGAACTTGAAACTTAACTAAGGAGGCTTGCAGTGGGGCAAGCACTAAGGACAGCACTGACCAAGGCTGTGCTGGATAGCAAAAGGCAGGACTAGGAAAATAGCAGTGTGGTGGAAATGACCTTCAGAGGAGAAAAGTCAGAAGCCACTGAAGGCTCCATTCACTGAAGAGCAAGAAACACATTTGACATGTCCTGTACAGGAAAGGCCAGGGAGTGCGCAGAAGAGAAAAGGTGTAATTTCAGATCTGCACCTCTGTCTGTTCCAAAGCCCATGCTTGGTAAGGCTGTCAGGGTGGCTGCTGAGTTTTATGGTACCCAGGCTCCACAGTGTGGAAAGACCAGGCACTGAGCCATCTGTGGTTCATATTGAACCTGTCAGTATGCAAAGTGTTGTAGCAAAAATTCAAATGGTAAATCACTCATTTATCTCTTTAATACTTTATTACATTGACATAATGGAAACACAACATAAGTGAGGGTTTCACAGGGCTCCTTATCTTTCTAAGCAGAATAGCACTTGACTGAGACCAGACCCTGGGACTGGACGTTTGCTGATCCCTCTCTTATCCTTTGTCACTCAGGACAGTGAAAACAGCTCTTAGAAGAAAAGTACCAGAATCTGGGTCCTGGTTTCTCAGACACTTTGCCTGACCTGCCACTCTTGTCCCGGTTCAGTATCTGGGTGCTGAGCACTTTCCTTCTCTGGTCCTCAGCCCCATAGGGCAGGACAGGGGCTGCTTCCTCCCCAGCCCACAGTTCTCTGCAGTGCAAACATGACCTCAGCCTGGCTGGAGATCTCTGTTTTAAACCTTTCCTTGGCCAGAAAATCTGTGATGTCCTCTAATCCATAGGGCTCATTTCAATAGTAGTTGAAGCCAGCACAGCCACCTGGATAATTAGAAACTTGACTTCATCTCATTCTCAGGTCCAGGCTTGTTTCCATATGAACAGATAAAGTTTCCTTCAGAGCCCTCTATCTTTTTGACCTAAAGCGTAAAGCAAATCAATGTTAAAATAAGACAATCTGTTTAAATAAACTCAAGGAGAGTCTCACATTTTGTTTGGTTTATGTACTACAATCTCTTACTTGATATTCATGGTAAGAACAACAACCTCTTTCAGAGATAGACAGGTGTGCAATTGTGAAACACATGTGTTCAACTGAGAATTAGGTTAAAGAGGAGCGATGAGAGTGGAAAGATGTGAGGAAAGTTTTAAGCTCTGCTAAAAAGAAGATACTAAAAGCTATGCTTTTTTCCCCCTTCAAGTAATTGTTAGGATCATTGATCCTTTGAGAACTGCAGCTGTATAGAGCAAACAAGGCATTAAACTCAAGACTGAAAAGTCTATGTAGTGATAGAGATGAACTGGAAAAATAGTAAAAGAGATTTACGTTGCCACCAAGCACCTAGTCCAATTCTAAATTCTTCAGCCTTCACAGTTCCTTTTACAGCTTAGACTACTGCTACATGATTTTTTCCTTGCACTGACTCTAAATTACTGAAAATTATTCTGAGAAGATGTGTAAGATGAGTTAATTGGGAAGTACTTTGATCTCACTAAGAAATCAGGCAGTATGATGTGTGTGTGTGTGTGTGTGTGTGTGGTTTTTGGGGATCATGAAGCATGAAGAGTTAGGAAATGTAATTGATATTGTCCTACTTTGGCATTTTAGGTGTGAATGTCCAGATAAACTCAAACCACTTCAAAGGGTTGAGACATTTTATTACCCTCATTTTCCCTTTGTATTGTAGATGTGATGCACTCGCATGATTTCCATAAATGCTCCCACATCCAGTGGTCACCACCAAAGAATAATGGCAATAAAAAGAGGAAAAATATGTGCAGAAACATGGGGAGAGCAGGACAAAGCTAATAATGTCACTAATGTCAGTGGATTTGTTACAGTAGGTATCAGAGAGACACACAGTCTTTTTAACACAAGTGATCCAGCCTGGTCTTGTCTGAAATCTGGGTCACTCAACCCTTCGTGAGTGACTGAAGTGAGCTAGACCTGCAGCTGGGCCCAGCCTATCTCAAACCCTGCTGCTTTGCATGTCCCCAGAGCACAGCAATAAAGATTTCTTAACAGGCTGTTCACACCCTGTATAGGACTCAGTCCCAGTCAGGACACAGCATGGACATGAGGGTCCCTGCTCAGCTCCTGGGGCTCCTGCTGCTCTGGCTGCCAGGTAAGGATGAGAAGCACTAGGGATTTACTCATCACAGTATGTTCATCATTTCTTTACTCTTCAGAGAAGTTTTCTTAAAGTCTGATTGATTCTGTTTATTTTTCCTGTATCAGGTGTGCAATGTGACATTCAGATGACCCAGTCTCCATCCTCCCTGTCTGCGTCTGCAGGAGACAGGATCACCATCAGTTGCCGGGCCAGTCAGGGTGTTAACAATTACTTAAACTGGTATCAGCAGAAACCAGGGAAATCTCCTACTCTCCTGATCTATAATGCAAACAATTTGTACCCTGGGGTCCCATCGAGGTTCAGTGGCAGTGGATCTGGGACAGATTTCACTCTCACCATCAGCAGCCTGCAGCCTGAAGATTTTGCAACTTATTACTGTCTACAGCATAACAGTTGGCCTCCCACAGTGATACAAGCCATGACATAAACCTCCCAAGGAAGCAGAAGTGTGAGGCTTGGCTGTCCCAGCTGCTTCTCTCAGTGTCTGCATGAGCTGAAAACCTTTCTTAGATACAACCAGGCTTTCAAAGTCACTAGAAGATTTGAAAGAAGGCATTAGAAATTTTCTTCTGAAGGTCTTAATTGTCTCTCTTCCTTTTCAGTCCAACAAATCAGATTATCAACACCTTTCTCAATATAAAGGAAAGATTATTATATCTGAGGATTCTGTGTTGTGGCTTTGTTTGGAACTCACTGCGTAAAAGAGAAGTTCAAATTACTCTAAGCAGGAATTGTTTTAACACATTGAAGCAAGAAATGAACCTTTGAGCCATGTGATTCTCTGCTTACAAGATAGTCCAGGGTAGAATTCTGATTTTATCACTTTCCAAAATTACCTCTCCATGGAAAACTTTAGCCTTCAACTTTCTCCTTATATCTGCTTACCGTTTTCCATAAGTGATAAGTGCCCTTCCATCTTTGAACTCTCAGAATTACGTAGTGACCCCTTCCACAAAGCATAGAGGGATAAGTTATTCTGAGAAATTTATTTTTCAGCGTGTACTTAATAAGGAAGAGCCTAGGATCTTATTATGACTGCACATCTCAGGTAATTTCTAACTATGGAGAGGGCCTCCAAATATACTGGTATGTGGGTCCATTTATTTGCTATAGATGTAGCATCATATCACCCAATTTCATCAGGTCATAGACTAAACTGAAAGAAAGAGGGGAGGATAAGAAATATGTGGAGATTTGTGCTTGGTGTTTCAATCTACACACACTTGTGAAACCCTTCTTGACAAAACAAAACAAAAGCAACAGAAGATGCTTCAGATGTTTCTGAAGGAATGTCCTTGAGGAAGCAGGCAATGTTTTTCTGTTTCAGAGTTTCCCTCATGCATGTGCATATTCACTTTCATTTTCTGTTTCTGTACCTTTCCAGCCCATGTTCCTCTTTCTGTTTTTGTCACAACTGATACAGCTGAGACTCAAATAACTTTCAACAAAATGTCCACCTGTACCAATGATTCCTCTCTAACCAGAGGCAAAAGTCACACATGGCCAAGTCTTCAGTCTTTATCAAAGGCATCACTTCCTTTTCAATAAAAGACTAAATAGTGAGCAATATACATCTAGGTTAGGAATACAATTAAGAGAATGAAAGGCAGTCCTGTGCTCCCTGTAAGCAAGCTCATGTGACCGCATTCTGTGACAAAGGAGCAGCCGGAGACAGATATGAGCCCAGTGAACAAAGTGGGTACAGATTCCTAAATGTTCATCCTGCCTTGTATTCCCAGTACTTGCCTTTTACTTTATTTTGTTTTCATTCTATTACTACCAATGAAATGTTTCTTGATTCTCTCTGTAGCTTTTATTCTTTTTTGGTCATATCTCAATGATATGACCCTTAATAAAAAGGGTTTTTTCTCATTGTGACACATATTATTATGAGTATATCTATTTTAACTTTCTTTTTGCCCTCCACAAATTTTATCTCCATTCACGTGTGCATTTCCAACACCTGAACCATTATGTAGGAATGGCAAGACTACTTTAATTTTGAAATTCAGAGAAGTGTGTGAGGAATAACGGATCTGTGAAACATCCCTTCTCACAGCCACAGGATGCTGTTTAATCGACAGTTTGGCTTTTGAAGGCTCCTCTTTGCTCAGCTGAGATGACCATATCAGTAGAGTGATGTCCGCTTACTCACTCCTGAGCTGAGCTGCTCTCCTGCTGTGGGTCTGCTGCAGCTGCTGCCTGGAAGAGCTCAACTGAGGCTGCAGAACTCGGGGCTCCTAAAACTTTCACAGCCAGGCTGAAATGGTCCCTGACCCGCAGCTTTGACTGCATCATCAGGTTATTGTATAAAAACCACAGAACAGGACACAGTGGGAAATCCTGAGAAAAGCACCAATGATTTTAAATTTTTCCTCACTTAAAATATGACAATTTAACTAGTATTTCTCTAATATATTTTTCTAGTATTGTGGAGCCCTGTCAAAAATTTTGGTCATCGTGTTTGATTTATCATCTTCAGTTCTAAATGTTTTCTCACATTGCTTTTAATTTAATAGTTTATCCATGTTATTTCTGAAAGTAATTTAAAAAATTGTTGTTTTGGGTGGATTTCTGTTTTCTCCCAAGTTTATTGATATTCTAGTCAGAGAGCAGCCTCATGTGATCTCCTTCCTTATGGACTCACTTCACTCTCTCACAGTATAGGCCAAGTTCTGTCATGGCGACAATAATAGTACATTGGAATCTTATACCCATTCTTCCACAGGTTGTACTGAATTATTTAACGATTGGATCACTTTGTTCCTAGTCTGTCATATGTCTCATATTTTTCTGAATGTGTTTCATCAGAAACTGATTTATTTTTACTGAAATTTACAAATTGTAAAAACTAAGACTTTTACTTTCCTGGAGAGATGGTCATTAATCATTGACTTTCAGAGTAATGGTGCAAGGCAGGTCATCATAGCTTCCCTATAGCTGTTCTTTTCCTATTTCTATTGCAGTGAAACGAGTTGAAGGGAACAATATGGGAAAACATAGCTCCACTGTTTATTCATAGTCCAAAAGCAAGTTGTAAAAATCACAGCCTGCAGAAAAAGACTATGAAATGGTCCACATGGAGAGCCTAGAGTTTGCATAGCAGCAGTTCCTATGCACTGACCTACCTGCTCCCTAAAAGGCTGCAGGAAGCCCAATGTCCTTGAGCACTTGTGGACAAACACAATGCAATATCTTGTAGTAAACTTACACAGTTGTGAAAGACTACAATTTAGCATTAGAACTTTGTCATTTCCCCACAAATAGCCCCTCTGCTCTTTTCCAAGGGCAGCCTCAGGCATCCACTCTTCTATTTTTCCATGTGTGAAATAGAATTATCTGAACATTTCCAAAAAATTGAAGCAGGAAATAAATGATGTAATTGTCTCTCTTCCTTCACTTCAATGAGACCGAGGCTTTGCCGTTTTATTACTGACCTATACTTCATCCTGTAGCTATATCACAGCCATCGATCCTTTCACAACTTCATAGACACCTGGGCTACCCAGAGTTTTTGGTCTCCTTAAAGATTGTTCTACAGAATAAGCTTACAAGTATTCATGTGGACATTTGCATGGAGTGCACTTAAATCTTTGTGAGTTATATGAAATATTATAATTTCTTTTTTCAATGTTTATTACTAAATGTTTACAGTGCATGCATTTTACAATCATCTTGGAGCAGTTACATATACATGATAGAGTTTGCTTCTTTTTGAATCCTTTTCCCTCCTGCCTGCCTTCTTCCTCCTCTAGTTTCCTCCTCTCCTCTTAATTTCTGTTGATATTATTAACATTAGTTAGTTCATATGTGTGCTGAATAATGCTTGAATACATTGGGGATTTTAGGCTCTCATACATGATTAATCTTTATTCTACTTATATCCCAGGCGCCTCCCACTCTCTCTTTGTCCCTCAGACCAGATCCCTTCCCAAGAGATTATCCTTTCTTCTCCTTCCATCCTTCCTTTATAATTTACCATGCATCCATACACTCAAGCACTGGGTGAGAATTCCTGTTTCTTTCTATCTCAACAATAGTTGTTATTTTATTTATAAAAACATTATACTATTCATAGTGCACATGAAACTGTATTATATTGTGGATTTAATTTGCATTTTCTGAATAACTAGTAATTTGTTCCACATTTTCATGTTCTTAACAGGCATGTATATATCTTTAGTGATATACACTGCTCCATTTTATACTGTATTGGATTCTTAAATATTACGGTATTTTACTCTCTGATAACATTACGATTATCCTTTTCAATATTTGGATTTTTATCTCATAAAAATTTATAAATATTATCTCCCATTTTAACATTTTTATTTTTATTTTCTTAGTAATGTGTTTAGAAATGTACAATTTTTAAAATTTTCTTACCAAGTCTCCACAAGAAATATATAACTGTAGTACTGGAAAGATGTAATAATAAAATATAAAAAATAAAAATTAGGAGAAAATGTTTTTCAATTTAGGGGATGCCTACATAACAATATTTTGCTTTCTATGGCTTTCTTTCTTGAGCATTTAAGGTAACTGGAAAGTTTGTTGAACCTAAGAACAATTTTCTCTAGTCATTTCTTCTAAGAAGTTTACAAGGTATGTATTCACAGTTAGTTCTGTGATCCATCTTGAGTTATGTTTGCATTTTAAAAAACAATCACAGAGGAACTGTGATAACTGAAAATGCTAAAAAGCTATGCCCTAAACCTGCCATTAGATGGCAAGCAAACTCCATACTAAACGCAGTGAAGGGGCTTGACTTTAGGAACACTGAGAAGGTGTAAGAGGTGCTGTTCCTTATCAAGAGGGAAGCCCTAAGAATGTAGAGCTCTCACCAGATCTCAGGGCTCATATTTCTGCTGAGAAGGCTTACAAGGGCCATGGCTGCCCCATGTGCCATTTTCTGAATATTTTCTATTTCTTTCTGATTTTCAGTAGACATGGTTGGGAGAACTCAAAACTTGTATGAGGAGTCAAGAAGCAGAGTCTGAGCCCTGGGTTGGTAATTGGCAAACATGTGCTGGATAAGAAATTCTGCACTTCTAAAGTTTCAGCAGCCACGTGCTGCCAGGCTTAAGTGCCTTGCAATTTCAGAAGAGGTGGCAACTGAACACACTGAAGGCTCCATTCAGCAAATTTCAAGGCACTTTAGTGTGTCCCATGGATGCGAGGGCAGGGAGGAAACAGGGAAAACCGGATGTGATGTCAGATCCGTGTCCCAGTTATGCTGCCAGCATGGCCTGCATGGTCCACAGGGATGAGGCAGGGCCTGTGCTTCATGATGCCCAGGGAATGTGGTGAGGAAGGAAATGTGGGAATGCAACCACTGTGGGGCCTCAGTGCTAATTCTGGTTTGGCCAAAAGTTAAAAAGATACATCAAATATGATTGTAATAAGTTATTTATGTATTTATTTAATATTATTATGTGACATGATAGACTCAGAATGTATCTGTTTACCAAGGCTCCTTTTTTTTCTAAGCAGAACAGTGACTGACTGAGACAGGGCTCTGGATGAGACATTTCCTGATCACCCTCTTGTCCTTTATCCCTCAGGACAGTGAGAACAGCCCTGAGAACAGCTGGGCCCAACTTGGAGGTCCTGCGTTCTCAGACACTTTTCCTGCCCTCACACTCTTGGCCTGGTTCAGAGTTCTGGGTGCCTAATACTTTTCTTCTCTGGTCTTCAGCCCCAAGATGCAGGGCAACAGTAACTTTCTCCCCAGCCTACAGCTCTCTGCAGTGCAAGTCTGACCTCAGCCCTGATTTACAGCCTCTGTTCCCAAACCCTTCCCTTAATTTCAAAACCAGAGCTCTATGCTTCCACACTTCCGTACACCTGATTTACACATTTCTAGAAGTCAACATTGCACCTGGGTAATTACAAATTTGATTTCATCTCGTTATCCGGGCCAGCGTATTCTAATGTGGACAGGTAAATGTTTCTTTCAAATCCTTCCAATTCATCTAAATAAACACTTAAAAAAGCAACATTACATTAATTAAAATATTTTTAAATGTCCACACCACACCTTTCATGCTCTTTCTTTGGTGTGTTGCCCACATGTGTTATCTTGCTCCACGTGGCAAGGATGATGAACCTCTTATAGAACAAGGTAGGTGTAAGGATTATGAGCCATACATGATCAGCTGAGAAATAAGACTAAGGAGAAAAGAAGGAAGTGGACAGGTATGGAAGAACCACAGTGGAGGCAAAGCTCCCACCTGTTTGCCAGCAGGTGTGTGAGCTGGGGTGAGGAGAACAGCACCCCAGTGAGCAACAGCTGATTTGGAGGTACTGTACTGTTTGACAGACTTTGTAAGCCTAAAGCTGAGCAACTAGTTAGAGGACAACAATATACAATATGGTAACTGGTAGATTTCCCACTACCTTATCACTGTTTCAATTCATTTTATTGCTCTGTTTTATTCCCTTTAAAATTAAAAGAGGAAAAAAAACCTGAATGACTTAATGGGATCCAAAATGTACAATAGATATTATGAACATGAAAGGGGAGGAAATGTTAAAAAAGGGAGAGTGGTGGCCATATTTAATTTCCTATCACCTTGTGTTGAAGTCCTGTATGGTTTTCATTGTTTGGTTTGGTTTGGTTTTATTCTGTTTTGTTTTGTTAGATTGTATTATGTCTGATGGCCTAGAAAGCTATTTCGAAGATAACAAGATGCATCATGGTAGCCATTGTTGATCTCCTATTGTCTTGTGTAGAAGTCCTGTATCACGTTCATTGTTTTGCTTGTTTTATGTCTATGGTATGGACAGCTATTTTAAAGACAGCATGAGGCATTATGGTAGCCATTGTAGATTATCTATTATTTCATTTTGAAGTCCTGTATAGTTCTCATTGTTTTGTTTTGATTGGCTTTATTCTGTTGCATTCTGTTTTGTTTTCTTCTGTTTAAAATAAAAATTTTTAAAAATACTGAAAAGTAAAAAGTGGACAGGAGCCATAAATGATTTTGATTCCTTGAAAAAACACGATTGTAATGAGGTTGCCCAAAATATCTACCAGGAATATTTATTTAACAACTTAATCCCAAGAGACACTTTAACCCTACCAAGGGCACTGGTGTTAAACTGGATATGTATGATTCAATATTGTCACAGAGGCAAAACAGAAAAAAAAGCTGACAGTTTTCTGTTGTCATCAAAATACTGCACGAATTCTAAATTGTCCAAATTTCTGACCTCTGTTTATTGGCTGAGATAGTGCCTCACATTTGCTTCTATATTCTTGTAAATTATTTAGAGAAGATATTTGTTAGGAACAACATTGGAGGGCCTTTGATCTCATCAAGAACACAGACAGTATCACTCATCTGTGTGCATTTGAGGAGACTGTGGCACAAAGAGCTGGGAAAACATGATTGCTTGTATTTTACTAAAGCATTTTAGGCATGTTGGATCAATGTCTATAGATATCTGAAGCAATGCAAATAGTTTATTATACCATTATCCTCATTTTTCTTCTCATATCTTAGCTCTGACATGCTGTACTCTCCTGTTTTATTTCATTCATCTCAGCTCCACAGCTCATTGCTTCAGAATTGTGAATGAAAAGCAGGACAGAAATATGTACAGAACCACAAGGAGGGCAGGGCATCACTCATCACACTGCTGTTTGCAGGGATTCTGCCCTGTGGATCCTAGATCAGCCACGTTCAGAGTGATAAGGCCATAGATGGGAAAAGCCTGCCCTGTGGATCCTGACAGAAACAGAGGCTCTGCAACAAATCTCATCTGGCCTGGTCTTACCTGGGACTTGGGTCCCTTAGCCTTTTCTGATTAACTAAGACGCGGCAGCTTCAGACCTGTGCCCAGCCCCTTTCAGCCTCCACTGATTTGCAAGTCCATACTCACAGACCTCTGCCCTGAAGATTTACTAATCTTCTCACACCCTGTGCAGGACTCAGTTTTTGTCAGGACACAGCATGGACATGAGGGCCCCTGCTCAGCTCCTGGGGCTTCTGTTGCTCTGGCTCACAAACAAGATTGTACAGTACTGGGGATTCTTTAAGTCCAATGTCCATTCAAAGAGGTTTTCTTAAAACTTGGTTAATTGTGTTAAGCTTTCTGTTTATACTTCCCATGTCCGATGTGAGATGTGACATCCAGATGACCCAGTCTCCATCCTTGCTGGCTGGCTCTCTAGGAGACAGAGTCACAATCACTTGCAGAGCCTGTCAGAACATTAACAGCAATTGACATTGGTATCAGCAGAAACCAGGGAAAACTCCTAAGCTCCTGATCTACGCTGCAAGCAATTTGTACTGTGGGGTCCCACCCAGGTTCAGTGTAAGTCGATGTAGAAGAGATTCCACTCTTGCCATCTGCAGTCTGAAGCCTGAAGACGTTGCAAGTCTTTACTGTCTACAGTGTCAGAGTTGGTTTTGCAGTTATACAAGCCATAACATAAATAAGGAAGCAGAAGTGTGAGGCTGGGTTACCTCAGTTCATCCTGCTAATGTCTCCAGCTGCTGAACATGTTTTCTAGATGCAATTTGACTTTTATATCACTGAAGGATTAAGGAAAATGTGTGATATCTAGTGATTCTCTGTTGTGTTATCATTTGGAACTCAGTGAGTCCAAGAAAAGCTGTTCAATATGGTCTAACAGGAGTTGTTTTAATACAATGAATTGTGATCTAATTACACTTTATAGTCCTGAGGTAGTCAGAGCAGCTGATGCAGGAAATGGAGTGTTCTCTGGTACTCCCTCATATCACAGTAGCACCACAGAATGAGCCACCCTAACTGTGATCTTAACACTGTACAGAAAAACTAAGAGGAGCATTATGATTCTGTCACTTGCCTGTAGTACCTCTTCTTGTGAGTTTCCAAACTTCACCTCTGATCATGTATCTACCTACTTATTTGTATAAGCACTACACTTCTCCAGTATTTGAAAACTCATACATTTATCTCAACTTAGTAAGTTCTAGAGCAAAGCATAGAAGGCAGATTGGGTATGAGAAATTTCCATTAATAAGTGATGCTGTTACTGGGGGTTGATTGCCAACAGTGTGAGTTGGGCCCCGTTGCTCTTGGTCTCAGATTTTTACCAGTTAGAGAACATCCCACAAACATGCTTGAAGGTGTTTCTATTTATTATCTGTGTATACTGGATCATATCTTACAATATCATTAAGTCATGCACTAAACTGAAATTAAGAGAGAATTATATGATGTATGCAGAAAGTCACACCAGGAGTTTCCTATCATCATACACTTGAGAAAGCTTCCATGACAAATCAAAACCAAAGAAGTCTTTCCTCAGAAAAGAGATTAAAAATTTAAAAACCAAAAACAGTTGGGTAATTTATACAATTAACTTTTCAAATTGTCCAAGTTTGGCAAACAAGGCTTTCCAATAAAATTCCAGTCTGAAGCGCATAGCTGAACCAGGTGATTTCAGTGGTTCCATAGATACAATCAACAGATTTCAGTTATTCTCTATTCCCAAATATCCTGGGGATCCCAATGAGTTCAAAACTAGGCCATCAGACATGGAAGTTCACACCTAGGTTCTACAACTGAATTACATATGCCTGAGGAAAACATGGCTAATGGCACTTTAAATCTTCTGGCTTGTAGGAATTATGACCAGTACTTACTAACTGTATGCTTTGTAATGTATCAGTCAGCAGATAGCATCACTAACAGTTATCAAGGGAATTACTGTGTACCAGGTCCAGCATGTGCAAGCAATAATTCCTCTCTGTTATAGGCATCTTCTTTCCTTAAGCAATAGGCTTCTCATCAAAATACCCTGTGGAATTAACTCTGTGTTTTGCTCAATGCTTTGCTGCATTCCAAATGATATAGCCTTAGTCTGAAGAACTTAGAGCAAAGAGAGGACCAAAGTTTGAATGCTCAGGATCTCATCATGTCACAAGTACACTGGTCATTATAAAAAAGATGGAACCCAGCACTAGTCAAACAAGTTTGATGTTAAATTGCTGCCCTATGAGATGTGGAGGAGACTGGGAAATACAATGTCCAGTTTTGTTTCTCTGACAGTCAGTGTATTTGTGTTTGGGAAAGACATGATACAAACCATTCATAGTGTCATCTACCTGTTGAGGTACCCAGTGTTAGCGATACCAAGAAATACAGGAAAACCCAAAATGAATTTCTGCTGAGGAAGATAATGAGAGAGGTTCCTCACGTGAATGAGGAGAGGGAAGCTTGAGTTGGGCTAATTGATGGGGTGTCCTCAGGAAATGGTGTCTTTCACTCAGGCTTTAAAGCCTAGATCCATTTAATCTATGCAGCTGTGGTCATCTTTGTCTTTAACAATTTCTCCTAAATTTCAGGTATTTCAGGATACTCACAACAATGAATGTAAAGAAGAGGCATGTCTGGGATATAAATGCTGATCAGTTCTTAATTCAACCCAATCCAACCACACACTGAAGGAAATATCTAGGGATTTTGCTCTTGCAATGAGAGAAATGGGACCACAGGATTTTATTTATCTCTATACAGATTGTGCCAGACATCATCTGACTGAATCCAAGTGTGATTGAAAAATTAGGAAAACACAATGATTAAATTACCTGGACAGAGAATGGAAATTCCAACCTCAGGCTTAGCGAGGCCTCTCCTGACATGAGCACCTGGGCATGAGCTGCTCAAGGGCAGGAAGAGGAGGCAAGAGAGCTCAGCTCCCCTGGGCTCTCACGCTTTGTGTGCTGCTCCCAGGCCTCCTTCCAGTCAGAGCCCACGCCAACACGCTTAGTGGAACACTGGGGCAGGTCTGCTCCAGCTGGGTCTAAACTGAACCAGGGAAGTGCTGCTCTGCTCCTCACATTGTAGTTTCCAGGTGAAGGGAGGTGGCTCTGCACATCTGTGCAAACTGTCTCAGTATCATGGGATCCTGTGATCCGATCCCTCTGCTCAGCAAGCACAGATATTTGAAGGTCCGTGTAGTTCAGGAAGCCTGGCTCTGTGGGGCTCACAACAGGACTGACCTAGATTACAAGCATAACTTTCCCGTTTAATCTCCCATCTCAGATATGCTAGGAGAAACTGTGATGATACAAACTCCTCTTTCGCTCTTTGGGACCGCAACCTCCCGGACCCGCAGAGTGGCCCGGGCTGTTTGGATTGAATGTCTGCAGAGACTGGCATCTCGGCATGACTGTTTGGACTGGTAGGCCAGCCCTTCATCTGCAAGGAACTTCCTGGAGACCGGAATCTGGGCCAGGTCTGTTTGGGCCCATAGGCCTGCACTTCAACCCCAAGAAATCTCCTAGAGACCAGCATCTCGGCCTGACTCTTTGGGACTGGAACCTCCCGAACCCGCAGAGTGGCCCAGGCTGTTTAGATTGAAAGTCTGAGGAGACCGGCATCTCAGCGTGACTGTTTGGGACTGGTAGGCCCGCCCTTCATCCACAGGTAACCTCCCGGAGACTGGCATCTGGGACAGGTCTGTTTGGGCCCGTAGCCCCACCCTTAACCCACAGGAAATCTCCCAGAGACCAGCATCGTGGCCCGACTCTTTGGAACCGGGAACCTACCAGACTCACAGAGTCCTGGGCTGTTTGGATTGGGAATTTTGCGGAGACTGGCATCTTGGCTATGTCTGTTTGGAACTGGGAAATTTGCAGAAACCAGCATTTTGGCCTGACTCTTTGGGACCTGTAGGCCCAACCTTCACTCGCAGGGAACCTCCTGGAGACCTGCCTGGGACAAAGTACGGTGGCCTGGCCTGCCTGAGATTCCACAGGCTCCGGGTTGAACACACCCAGCATTTGCCTTACAACTTAGTGAGCCAGGAGCCCACAGAGGGGAGTTAGGACCCTGTGAGGAAGCCAAGACCCTGTGGGGGAGCCACTGCCCCTCTAGGAACTGAGGGTGCAAGAGGTAATTCACCACACATGCAGAGAAAGTTTGGAACACTGCTCAAAGCAAGGAAATATAGAAAAATGACAAAAGGAATGACCAAAGGGCAGGCTCAAAGATCTAGCCCTACCCAAGAAAGCTTAGAAGTTATGTACATAGAAGAAAAAAGAAGCCATACACCTGAAATGTCTGAAATGATATCAAATGAAATAAATATGCAAATAGGGAAAGCTATGGAGAAATTCAAATCAGAATACTTGCCCAGGTAAAAGAAGAATTGATAAAAATAGTGAAAGAAATAGTTAACGCATCTAGTGAAAACACAGCTAAAAAATTAGAGGAACAAAGCAAACAGATAGAATCCCTGAATGAACAATATAAGAAACAAACAGAATGCATAAAGCAGATTCGAAGAGATATACACGAAATCAAAAATTCTATTGAAAGCTGTAAAAACCGCCTCAATGAAAGTGAAGATAGAATTTCAGACCTCAAAGATAAGATTGCATCCAGTGAGCAGGAAAGACAAGATCTTTTAAAAATAACAAAGAATCAGGAAATAACAATTCAACACCTGCAAGGTGATGTAAAGAAAAATAACGTAAGATTAATAGGGATAAATGAAAAAGAAGGGGACAGCCCAAATGATATCAAGAGTATATTTACAGAAGTAATAGATGAAAACTTCCCAAACATGAGAAGAGAAACAGACATCTGGATAAGTGAAGCATATAGAACTCCAAACAGCCATTAACAAAATAAAATTATACCCAGACACATAATAATCACCCAGAAATCCAACATAAGTATAGAATACTAAAAACTGTTAGAGAGAAAAGAGAGATCAACTGTAAAGGAAAACCTATCAGAATCATGGCAGACTTCTCAACACAAACAATGAAATCAAGAAAAGCATGCAGTGAAGTATTTCAGATCCTAAAGAAAAATCACTTCCAACCCAGACTGACATACCCTGCAAAACTGTCCTTCAAAATGGATGGAGAAATAAGATACTTCCATGACAAAGAACAGCTGAAGAACTTCATGAACACCAAACCAACCCTACAAAGAATACTGAAAGACATTCTAGATACACACGGAATAAAACCACCAAGCAAGGCAGACAATTAAACAGAATGGAAAGCTAAAGACACAACAGCAGAAAGATAACATGTCAACAATAAACCAATATATAACATTTACAACCATTAATGTAAATGGCCTCAAGTCACCAATCAAAAGTAACAAACTGGCAGAATGGATCAAGAAACAACATCCAACCATATGCTGTCTACAAGAAACCCATTTAACCCAAAACGACACTCATAGACTGAAAGTCAAGGGATGGAAAACAATACTTCATGCAACAGGGAACCAAAAAAAAAGCAGGAGTAGCAATCTTGTTTGCAGACAATGTGAATTTCAAACCAAGAATGATCCAAAGAGATAAAGAAGGTCACTACATACTAGTTAAGGGAAAACTTCAAGAGGAAGAGATAACAATCTTAAATATATATGCACCAAATTACAGAGCACCCAGCTATATAAAGCAAATACTAACAGAAATGAAAATCAAATAAGCAATAATACAATTATAACAGGAGACTTTAACACACCATTGACCCAAAGGGACAGAGCAACTAAACAGAAAATCAGCAAAGAACTAACAGAACTGAATCACACCTGTGAACAAATGGATTTGATAGATGTATACAGAGTGTTCCATCCAACAACATCAGAATACACCTTCTTATCAGCAGTACATGGGACATTCTCTAAAATAGGCCATAAACTAGCCCACAGAACATATTTAAGTAAATGCAAAAGAATTGAAATTATCCCATGCATATTATCGGATCATAGTGCTGTGAAACTAGAAATTAATGATAAAAGAATTTTCAAAAAACCTACAAACACATGGAAACTGAATAATATCCTGTTGAGCAATCAGTGGGTAACAGAGGAAATTAAAGAAGAAATTAAACAATATCTGCAAGCAAATGAAAATACAGACACAACTTACCAGATTTTATGGGATGCAATGAAAGCAGTCCTGAGAGGAAAATTTATTGCATTGAGTTCCCACATCAGGAAGACAGAACCAGCACAAATAAACAACCTGATGCTACAACTCAAACATCTAGAAAAAGAAGAGCAAGCCAAGCCCAAAACCAAAAGAAGGGAGGAAATTATAAAAATTAGAGCAGAACTTAATGCAATAGAGACTAAGAAAACAGTACAAAGGATCAATGAATCAAAGAGTTGGTTCTTTGAAAGAATAAATAAAATTGATAAGCCCCTGGCCAACCTTATTAAAAAAAGGAAAGAAAAAACTCAAATTCATGCAATAAGAAATGAAAAAGGTGAAATTACTACAGACTCAGTGGAAATAAGAAGATCATCAACACCTACTTTGAAAACCTCTACTCTCATAGGTTCGATAACATTGAAGAAATAGACAAATTCCTAGATACATATGAACTACCAAAGCTGGATCAGGAAGATGTAAAACTGCTGAATAACCCAATTTCTATTACTGAAATTCAAAATGTAATTAAGTCCTTGCCTACAAAGAAAAGTCCAGGCCCAGATGGATTCACTGCAGAATTCTATAAGAAATACAAAGAAGACTTAATTCCAACACTCCTGAAACTCTGCAATGAAATTGAAAGGCAAGCAATTCTTCCTAAATCATTCCTGGAAGCAAATATCACTCTAGTACCAAAACCAGAGAAAGACTCAACTAAAAAAGAGAACTATAGGCCAATCTCCCTGATGAACATAGATGCAAAAATTCTCAATAAAATACTGGCAAACAGGATGCAGCATATCATCACGAAGATTATACACCATGACCAAGTAGGATTCATCCCAGGAATGCAGGGATGGTTCAACATATGCAAAACAATAAATGTTATCCACCATATCAATAGAGCCAAAAGGAAGAACCACATGATCATCTCTATAGATGGAGAAAAAGCTTTTGATAAAGTCCAACACTCATTCATGATAAGAACCTTACAGAGAATTGGAATAGAGGGTCTTTATCTCAATATGGTAAAGGCCATCTATGACAAACCAACAGCCAGCATCATACTAAATGTTGAAAAACTGAAAGCCTTTACCTTAAAATCAGGCACAAGACAAGGATGTCCATTATCACCACTGCTATTCAACATAGTACTGGAAATACTAGCCAGAGCAATAAGACAGGAAAGAGAAATAAACGGAGTAAAGATAGGAAAAGAGGAAGTTAAATTATCATTATTTGCAGATGACACGATACTTTCCATAGAAGACCCCAAAAACTCTATTGAAAGACTCCTAGATATAATTAACAAATTCAGCAAGGTAGCTGGATACAAAATCAATACACAAAAATCAATAGCATTTCTATACAATAACAACAAAAGTACTGAGAGAGCAATTAGAGAAACTACACCCTTTACACTAGCATCCAAAAAAATGAAATACTTAGGAATTAATCTCATGAAAGAAGTAAAAGTGCTATACAGGGAAAATTATAATACCCTTAAAAAGGAAATCAAAGAGGACCTCAGAAAATGGAAAGACATCCTCTGTTCATGGGTAGGAAGAACAAACATTGTAAAAATGGCCATTCTCCCAAAATTACTATACAGATTCAAAGCCATCCCAAGCAAAATACCACTAACATACCTCATAGATCTAGAGAAATCACTCCTAAAATTCATCTGGAACCAGAAGAGACCTAGAATAGCAAAGGCAATTCTAAGCAACAAAGGCAAGGCAGGAGGCATCACAATCCCCGACTTGAAATTATACTACAAAGTTACAGTGATAAAGTCAGTATGATACTGGAATAGATACAGACCCGAGGATCAGTGGAATAGATTGGAAGATACAACCACAACTGCAAACTCACTCAGCCACCTTATCTTTGATAAAGGGGCCAAACATGCTTGCTGGAAGAATGACAGTCTTTTTAGCAAATGGTGCTGGAAAAATTGGCTGTCCATATGCAGAAGACTAAAACTAGACCCATGTGTATCATCATACCCTAAACTAAAATCCAAATGGATCAAAGATCTAAATATTAAAACAGAAACACTAAAATTTCTGGAAGACAAAGTAGGTAAAAACCTCAAAGATATATGGGTAGGAAGAGAATTTATGAACAAGAACCAAAGTACACGGTAAGTACTTGCCAGAATCAATAACTGGTACCACATCTTATTAAGGAGTTTCTGCATGTCAAAAGAGGATTCCATTAGAGTGAAAAGAAAACCCACAAATTGGGAAAAAATCTCCATGGACAGTGCCTCAGACAAAGGACTTCTGTGTAGAACTTATAAAGAATTAAAAAAAAAATCAGACCCTCGATATTCAAAGACCCAATCCAAAAATGGGCATCTGAAATGAATACACAGTTCTCAGATGAAGAAATACAAATGGCAAATAAATACATGAAAAAATGTTCATCATCTTTAGTCATGAGAGAAATGCAAATTAAAACCACACTGTGATTTCATCTCACTCCACAAAGAATGGCCAAGATAGAAAACACTACGAACAACAAGTGTTGGAGAGGCTGTGGGGAAAAAGGAACTCTTCTATACTGTTGGTGGGAGTGTAGACTGGTGCAACCACTGTGGGGGTCAGTCTGGAGATTCCTCAAAATTTGGGTATGGAAGTCCCATTTGACCCAGCTATCCCGCTTCTAGGCATATTCCTAGAAGAACTGAAAACATCATACCACAGTGATATATGTGCACCCATGTTTATAGTAGCACAATTTGTAATAGCCAGATCTTGGAAACAACCTAAGTGCCCATCAACTGAGGAATGGATAAAAAAGTTGTGGCATTTTTATATAATGGTGTACTACTCAGCTATAAAGAATGATCACATCGAGATATTTATAAATAAATGGACACGACTTGAGACCATTCTCTTAAGCGAAATAAACCAAACTCACAAGGGTAAATACCATATAGTCTCCCTAGTATGAGATTTGATAAGAGTGTATAAGACTTTATGGTAAGCATGAGTCCCCATCTCATAGCTTCGAAGTCTTTCAAAGTTTTCAATCATCGGTTGGAATGGGTTTGTCTTGTTTTGTTTGACTATATCATGGGTGATGATATGAACAGCTGTTTTGAAGAAAACAAAACATTGTGACAGCTACTGCTGATTTAATATCATCCTTTTTAGAAGTCCTACCATGATTCTTTTGTTCTACTACTGTTGGTTCTATCTATCACATTGTGTCTTACTGGAATTTGAATATGTGTGATAGTTTAAACAAAATTTTTTTTATCGAAATTGAGATATTATAGTACCCATTGATCATTTTCTGTTATTTGGTTCAGAAAGCCCTATAATTCTTTCACTCTATGCATGGCTTTATACTATTTTGTTATGTTTGATATTATTGTATTTGAAACTATGCTCAACTATAGCAGAGTAAGAGATATGGTGTTAGCTACTGTTGATGTCCAGTTGTCTTAATGTAAAGTACTGTGTTGCCTATGTTGTCCTGTTCTGATCTGCTCTGTACTGCCCCCTTTTGTTTTATTCTCTTTCAAAT
>PVJX010011058.1:0-54766 GCA_004027295.1 Dolichotis patagonum | reverse complement strand
AAATCGAACCATAACCTTTCCAATCTGCCTGTTCAATATGGGAACAGATTTTAAAGGGAATAACATAATCAATCCTCCGCCCCAAAGAATGGTCCATCATACCGACCATGGTAAAGAGTACACCTGTTTATTAAAAAGAAAGAAACAAGAAATGTACACTTTTGTTCTGTTTGCTTTACGAAATTTGATCAAGTTGCAAGGAACTGTCCGGTGTGGCTATGTACATCCTCGGGCAGGGTCAGGCAGTGAGGGTGGTCGGGTGGCCTGTGGCTCTTTGGGGTTGCTCTGGCCCCTGCATGTTGTTACTCAAAGCCACTGCAGTCCCATCAGGTCCCCTCACACCAGCCAGGTGCCCCATCCGCACACCTTCCCCGCGAGCGCCCCGGCCCTGGCCTCCCTGGGCACTGCAGGACGTGGGGCGGGCTCTGAGCCTGGACCACAGGTTGAGGGCAGAGGCCAGTGTCACTGCTGCCCTGATTTCTTCTCCTTCTGGAAGCTGAAGCTTGTGCGTCTGTTCAGTTTTCTTTGTTTCTGAGCGAAGTAGTCAGCCCGGGCAGTGCTTGCTCGTGACTCCAGGATGTAGTTAACCTAGAAAGCAAGAGGACACACCTGTCACTCGCCAGCAATTACTGCCCGCCGGGACCAGGTGCACCCTTGTGGCTGGAGTCCCAGGCACCAGGGCCGCTGGCAGGTTGGAACGGAGCCCCCACTTTGTCCTAGATGACGAGAGGCTGTTGGGACTTGCTCGGAACGTGGTGGCACCTCTTGGCTCCGCTCCCTGCCTGCCTCCGAGCCCAGCCTCATGACCTCCCGAACACCATCTGTGTCTGGAGAAGGGACCGTCTCACAGGCGGAGTCCCAAGCCCACCAGCCCTGCACGGGGCTTCATTGCGTGTTTCCTGAGCACTCATAAGCCAGCCAGCAGCCAGCCAGGGCTCCTGGACAGGCAGGAAGGGGAGACGCAGAGAGCAGAGGGCCCCAGAGGCTGAGGCCACCGCCGCTGCTTTCACACACCCCTGGGGAGGCCACAGGGCTACCCGTGCCACTCCCACCCTGTGCCTCGGTGCCTGTTGGCCCCCACCTGGGCTTTGTGTGAACAGCACTATTCCCTGCACCCTCAAACGGCTCAAGGTGACTCTGGGTGAGCGGATCCTCGCTCCCGTGCAGTGCTCATGGCACGGGCTCTGTGCCTGAGCAGGGAGCCCAACTCTCCAGGGGACAGCACCAGCTGAGGCGGCAGCCACGCAGAGGCCGAGGTGCCGCCGCCGTCCTCAAACTTTCTGCTCCATTCGCCACCGGCAGCAGGCGGTGACAGTGGCTGTGTGGGCACAGAAGGCCTGACACGCTCGGCCACTGCGACCAGCTGAGAGCAATAAATCATGAGAACCACGGGGCTGGGGGACAGTCTGGACAATGCAGGCAGTGTGTGGAAATCGGGGGTTTTATCTTTCTTAATAAAAGCAAGCTTTGGATCACGGTGTTTGCACTCTCAGCAAACCTCATGTTTTCCGTGTACTTTTGAAACATACAATTTGACAGCAGCATTTGAAAATGATCCTTAACAAGCCAACTATTTCCTAAATTTATTATCTTCAGGGCTTTGTGATAATCACATAGATAATTTTAATGGAAGATTAATGTAATAATCAAAAGATAAAAACGCCCTTTGGTCTGCCATTAGCTGGTTAATATGCTGTGGCTTAAAACTTGCACAATTTTATGCACTATAGAGTGTTTCACTTTCGATGCATTTTACAGCTTAAGGCATAAAAATATAGGGAGTTTTCATGGTCAATAAAGCCACAGCTTCCGTCATTCCATTGCCAGGAGGACCCGATGTGAGGAGCCCGCAGATTCCTGGGAGATTAATCTCTGAAGAACTGCCCCCCACACACACACACACGGCATGACTGGGCTGCACCCTGATGGGAGCGCAGGCCTGGAACTCTGGCTGCTGCAAGCCCAGGCTCCCCCTTTCCAAGCCTTGGGCCTCTATCGCCTCATCTATAAAATGGGGACAATAATGTGTGTACACTGCAGGGCAGTGGCCAGACAAGATGAGACGATGTCATGAGTAGCTGACATTAAGAAATTGGGAGAGATTTGTATTTCTATATGGGGAAAAAGATGAGAGAAAAACTTGATGGAGGCAGCCTGCTCCGAACAGCTGTCTGACGCCGCCTCTGGCTTGGGATTCCTTCCAACTCCAGCCTTCCGCTCTCTTCTGACCCGAGAGTCCAGTGCGTGGTTCCTCGAGTCTGAGAATGACCCCGAAGGGCCTCTGCTGGACGTGGGGCTGGGGCTTGCCCCTTGGCCCCTGCAGTGCTGACACACAGCACAATCACCGGCCAGGCCCTGGGAGAAAGGGGGCTGAGGCTCGGTATTTAAAGTGCTGTAAAAGGCAGACTTAGGGAAGTGAAATTCAATCTTCCATCAGGACCTCGATCATTAGCTCCGAGTAAATCAGGCCTGGGCACGCTGCACCCCTCCTGGAGTCTCCTGCATGATGCAGTATTTCTACAAACGTTTTGATATGAAAACAGACATTTCAGGGGAGGCGACGGGCCTCAGGGATTTTGCAGAGAGCATCTGTTCCGAAGGAGCATTTGGTCCTGTAAAATGATTTCTTTGCACTTGATCTTCCAGAGTCTCATATTGAAGTCATAAACCTGTGTTTCTGTCATCAATCTGCTGTTGTGAAAATTATTTTGATGTCAAACACAGGATTATCATTTTACTAGAATCCCTCTCAAGTCTTGAATATTTTAATGCTGGCTATAAAAATAAGTCCAGTCCCTGACGGGTACTGGAATATTTCTATGCCTACTCCCAAACACCTGGCACAGGTTCCGTGGCTGTTCTGTGATGATGTGGCAGGTAACTCCCTGTGCTGGGGCCAGCACTCCTGGGTGGGCACTCTGTCCTCTTGCCTGGTCCGTGGGGGGCTGAGTCAGGGTGGTTTGTGAACCCTCACCTTCTGTCCAGTGACCCCACAACTCTGTTTTGGTCCCAAGTTATCCTCCAGCAGTGTTGTCCTTTAAATTCGCACCTCACACTTTGGAAGACCTTTCGTGGCCACAGGGGTTCTACCCCAAAACGGCCCGTAAAGCAGTTCCTTGGGCCGAAATTTCCCACTTAATTCCTTAAGGCAGATTTGGGGGCTGAGGAACCTGCACACCTAGGGGCAAGTTTGGGTGCTGCTGACTCGGCGGAGTCACCACACCCGCTGAGTTTTGTTTTTTCCGTCTCTGCCTCATTTGCACCTAGGAAATGGGAACAGTTTCACAGGCCTGTTTCACAGCTGTGAGGGGGGCAGAATATATGATGGACAGGTGAAGCCTTTAACCCAGGTCCTGTGCAAACTTTACTGCTTTTGTTATTACTTGGTGACTCCTCAGAGAATGAATATACCCTAGGAGACTTAGCACCTAGGCTGATTTTCACCCAAGCAGCATTTTGGTGGTGGTGAGAGGGGTGATGTGACTAGCTTGGGTCACCCAACTAGGGGCAGAGGAACCATCCTGGGTCCCAACCCCTCCTCAGCCGAAACAGGCTGCCTTTCCATCTGATCACACTACCTATGATCTGGAAGAAACCTCTGCTGGGAAACGCTGGGTTGCTCAGCCTGGGGGGGGGGGGCACTGAGCTGCAGCCTGGGCAGCACCTGGTGCTCCCGGAACCAGCAGTCTGGTCCTGCAGGGTGAGTCAGGCGGCTGCCATGCCAAGCAGAGCTGCTCTTGCCAACTTGTCCTTCAAGGTGCGGGGTGGCCTTGCTGCTCCACCCTCCACAAGCCGCTGGGCATCTGTTGTCACCCCTCATTCAGGTCCGGCGCTCCGCCTCTCCGCCCCCCACCCGTGCAGCAGCTCTGAGGCTATTGGTGTCCTGATGATGGTTTCATTGTCTCCCCCGACATAGGTGGAGCTCTCAGGGGACAGGGACGGGCCTGCCGCTGTGTGATCCTAAGCAACAGGCTGGCCCATGGAGGGTGCTACGAGGTTTATCGAGGTTCGGTAAGCCAAGTTCAACTTGGGTATGTTTTAAATAGGCTGAGAAAATCGCCTGGAGCACAACCAAGGTTCTCTAGAACCATCATTTCCTCCCAGTCTACTCCGGGAGCCTTGAGGAGCTCCTGGCAAAGGCTGGAGGATAATGAATGGTGAGAGGGGAGCAGGAAGAGCCAGGACTACTGGGCAGGGAGAGGGAGCTAGGGGTCCTGCTTCGCAGTGCGGGGACAGAGCTGCAGACCCAGGCTGCGTGGCCCGGGCCAGGGTGCTGCTTAGCTGGGCTGCCACGAAGCAGCCTGGCTCCTCCTCTGTAAACCTGGATGCATGAGCCTGGTCTGGTGCTGGAGAGGAAGGTACAGCAGCCAGCCTGAGACAAGGGGACCCATGCACCCCGTCCCGGGGTAAGGAGGAACTTACCTTGAGCACAATTTCATTGACGGTAGCAGCATCAGATTCAAAGTAGAGGTGTTTATAGTCATGATTGCTTAGATACGTGAGTTTAAATATTGCATGACCTGGACAGAGAGAGAGACAGAGACAGCGCTGGTGAGTCCTCGGCACAGAAAGTGTCCATTCGTCCGACTCGAGTGGACACGGGTGGAGGCTGGGCGGCAGCCGCTCTTTGCTGGAGTCCTCAGCATAGGCTGTGTGTGAAACGGACGTGAAATGTAAGCTCAAAGGGCCAGTGGGGCCGCGCTCCACCCTGGAGTGTGTTCAGGAGGGCGCCGTGGTGGAAGGCTTTACGGAGCTGCTTCTGTAGGATAACTACATGGAAAAGGTGGTATTTTTAAGGGAGAAGCCAATTAACCCCAAATTATTACTCTAAAAATAGCACTTAAAGTCCAATATGTGAGCTATGCAAGGAGAGGTCCGAAGCCAAGCTCTCGAGGAGGCTCTGCCACAGCCCTGGCTCCCACTGGGCACTCAGGGTCCTGCCCTGAGGGCAGCTGGGAGAGACGGGGGTGCGGGTGTCAGTACCTAGAGAAACAGACTGCACCCGCAGTCTGGTCTTCTGATACAAATCTCACCCAGATCCAAATTCAGTCCTGTTCTCTGCCAACCCTGTCCGAGTGATACTGTGGTTTCTTGGGTCAGACTGGTACTGTGCCTCTGGGTCCGGCCTCACGTCACCCCACTGCCTCCAGGTCACAGACCCCACCTGGAATGTCCTTGCCCACTGGCCTGTGCAGCAAAGCCCCAGCCACTCTTGGTGACCTGGCTTGCCTGGTGCCATCCCAGGTGTGTCTTCAAGCTACGCCCCCCAGGCCCTGCTGGAGAGGACCTGCCCTGCCACAAGAGCCCCTCAGGCGCTGCTTCCTGCTCAGCCTCACCTGCAGCCAGGCCCGCCTGTCTTTTCTTTCTTTTTTCTTTTTTTTTCTTTCCTCTTTCTTTTCTTTCTTTCTTTCTTTCTTTCTCTTTCTTAATTTCCTTCCTTCCTTCCTTTCTTCCTCTTTCTCTTTCTTTCCTTCCTTCCTTCCTTCCTTTCTTTCTTCCTCTTTCTCTTTCTTTCCTTCCTTCCTTCCTTCCTTCCTTCCTTCCTTCCTTCCTTCCTTTTCATCGGTACTGGCGATCAAACTCATGACCGCGTGCTTGCAAGGCAGGCGCTTATGCCGCTGAGCTAAATCCCCAGCCCCCAGGCCGGCCTTTGGGTGCAGAACCTTGGGCAGGTCCCGCCTGCGGACGCAGACAGCGGTAGCACCTGCCTGGCCGGCACCGGGATGGAGGCTGGGCTGAGGGGCTTCAGCTGAACGTGAAGCTTCCCCAGCTCATGAGCGCGCCAGAGCCGGGAGACCCCAGCAGCCAAGAGATTCTCCCGAAGCCCTTCTCAAGCTGCTCCCCACTACTGGCAGCTGCCTCGACTGCAGGGCCTGGGCCGAGTCTCCCACAGGGCTTGGTGTAGGAGCGGCCGCCCAGGCTGCCGTGACAGAGCGCTGGGCCTGCAGATGAAAACCCAGCTTGCCCTTTCCACTAGGGCTCCTCATCCGTTGTCCTCTTAATTGAAGCAGCGGCTGGTCACAGTTATTAATTAATAATATATCACCCAGATTACTGTAAGTTCACCTCTTTCCGGGAGAAATCTTCTTGGGGACTTTATTTACAGTAGCTAATTTTTCAGAGCTCCAAAAATAAACTGATATATGTTGTACATTTGTGACCAGAAAAGTTGAGTTGCTGCTATTTTATCCTGGAAACATTATTACAATATACTAATTGTGCCTATAAATCCTATATTGAAAAAAATTAGCTAATAATTTCTGAAAAACCTCACTTTCAGTCACTTGACAAATTTAACCTGCTTCTAAACTGTGGCCCTAAAATGTTAGAATTCTTGACTGGAAGCGAGTCGCTCCATTAACATATGCATGACTTATTTCTGATAAGGAAGCGAGTCTTCCTTGAACAGAGGCATCCGTGGCGGGGTCATCCTCGCAGGACCCGTCCCAACACTGGAGCCTTGCGGGTGACGTGACGCAGCCGTGTGAGAGAACAATGCAGACACCTTTGCTGGTCACGCTGCCACCAGGCAGAGCCATCCATGAAGGACGCAGGGCTGTGAAGGACGAATGGAGACACCCCCCCTCGGGAGGCCTTGCTGCTGACACCTGGTCACTGACAGGCAGAGACACCAGGGCCCGGGGCTAGAAAGACCAGAAGGTCTTGGGGAGGCCCGCAGACCCGAGCTTCGGGGTTCACTGGCCACTCTGATAAGTGATCTCATGCACGGTCTACGCCACCTGCTCCCGCTCGTCACTGACAAAACAAACCCTCAAGATGTGGGAAGTAGGTTTTGTCTGAAAACCTGAGGCACTGCTGAAAGCACACTGCACGTTAGGCAGTCACATCTACACACAGCGCGTGACACGCTCTCATGTGCTCTGAGGCCCATTTTGTCCCGTGCATGACAGCACAGTGAAAAGGCAAGAAGGAAACCAACCCAGGTCTGCTCAAAGGCTGGGGGCCCGGACTCCGCTCCATTTTGCTGTGTGTGGGGGCGGTGTCTCTTGCCTGTCCCCTGTGCTTGTTCCAGTGCCCGGATGAAGAGAGAAAAGGAGGGAAGCTCCTCACTGAGCGCCTGGAGAGGACCCGCCTGCAGGGCTGTTTGCTCCATAACCATCACAGAGCCGAAGTAACTGCCAACCCAGAGACGGCTGGTGACAGCCATGAGCAAGGCTGTCCTCCTCGGGCCAGGGCAGCAGCCATGTCTCCGGCCATGCTAGGCACAGGACACAGCGCTGACCACTTCTGAGGGGAAGGTTTTTCCCCCTTTTCTCCAAGGTAGTTTTTTTCTGGAGCTTTCTCTCCAGGCTGTTTTTCTGGGTGACCAAGAGGGCAGATTTTGTCAGTTCAGGCTCTGCCAGAAGTACAGGTGAGTGCTACCGACGGGGACACGAGCCTCGGGAGTGTGGAGGAGGAGGAGCACGGGGAAGGGCTGACACCTGAGTCACCTTGGAGAAGGAGAAGCGTTAGCTGGATAGGGGTAAAAAGAGGAAAGTCATCAGCAAGGGCAAAGCACAACAAACCGGGTCTGCAGGAGCCCACAGACCAGGCCCCTCTGCGGTGGGCAGTGGGTGGCTATGAGAGACGGGGAGCACTGGGTTCACCCGCAGCAGGGTGACCAGCTGACAGTCAGCCAGGAGAGGCTGGAGATTTTGAGCTGGACCAGTACAGAAAGGATGTGGGAAAACGGACTGACTTGAGACCCACAGACACGCTAATACCGGCAGGACTTGGGGCTGCCTTCCACAGAGTGACAACTCTTCATCAGAATTCACACTCATGTAATTTCACCCAGTCCCAGACCTATATATATTCAAGTGTAACAAGTTAATTGTGTAATTTCATCCAGCACAAACCTATATATTCATGTGTTACAAGTTAATTGACCTCGTGCTGGAAATAAATCTGTCAGTAAACATGAACAATTTACGCCACATGGTAAATTTTTAACAGGAGCGTCTGGAAAGAAGAAACTGTGGCATCTGAACACGGACTGAACAGAGCACACACTGCCTCTTATCACCTCGAGGCTTCACTGGGGGGAGGAGGGCCGAGGACCAGGCACAGCCCCCCAGGGCACCTGTCCTGGGGCACACAGGGTGGCAGGTGGTGGTTACCCTTGAAAGTTCAGAGCAGCTTCACGGGGAAAGGGTCTGCGAAGATGTCAGCTGAGAAGTTATAAACACTCAGGTTAGTTCAGATCACCTTCCCTGGACTCCTGAATTGCACTTGGAAATTAGGACAGCAGCCTGCAGCCTGGGGGGAGAAGCACGGGCCTGGGCTTGGGCAAGGCCCTGTCCCCCCGGGGGCCCAGGCTGCCAGCTGTCAGGAGCCAGTCTCCGCCAGTCACTTCCTGTGTGTGTGCACACAGACCTCGTCCACGCGTGTGGCACGGACTCGTGAGTGGTGGTAACTCCTGCTGCTATGACAGAACTGCTATTTGAAGATGAAATGTTCCTGTTTTGATGACTGTTTTTAATTGGGCCTTCTCTCAACAGACTTGCTTTTATAATGCTGTAGGGATGAGGTGAGATATAATGGCGTAAGTGGTGGCTGCGCACTGGTGAGGCATGCGGGGAAGACGAACTGCACATCTGCTTCTGAATCCTGCAGTGGAAATCCGGCTATGTGAAAATGTATTTACATGTATGTGTCTTTTTCCAGAGTAAACCAGAGGAGATGGGACGTAACACCGAGCAGAAACTAATTAGCGGCACAAATGTCAGAAGTGGGGACGTTTGAGCTTCTGTGCTGTAATTTATCTTCTGCATTCTACATTTCAGCTGTAGCAAGAGGCTGCGCTGAGCAAACAGGTTCCCTGGGCCAGCCGGGGTGAGTGTGGCTTCCTGGAGCAGCCACCCTCGCCACGAGGGCTTCGAGGCCCACAGCCGCTCCGCTGGCTTCTGCTGGGGCTTCGGAATCCAGGCTGTGGCCGGCCTTTGTTCAAGCCCCTCAGTGGCACCACTTGCCAAGACAACCAATAGGGAATTTATTTTCTCTTTTCAATTAAAAATTTATAAAATAATGTTATAAATTACTAGAAATTCAGATGACAAAGGGAAAACCCGCCACTGCATCTGTGGCTGCTTTTTTGGTCATCCTCACATTTTCACACCCTTACAATCAGACTTTATTAATAAACTCGTTTTTTTTAAATAATGTTTTCGCGTAGCCCTATCTCTGATGGAATACAGCCTCCATAACCTCTCTCTTTTTTTTCATAACCTCTCTTTCAATGGGTGCCTTTTAGTCAAACAAGTAGATGTGTGGTACGGTTTACACCAACTCTGGTGGGCATGTGGGTTATTATAAAACTGACAGCATTATAAAGAAGGGTAAGAACAGTTCTGAGGCTTTGGATTCTTTTCAGAGACGGGGGCTTTTTCTAATGCTTTTCTTTGTTTTGAGACAGTCGCCTAAATTCCCTAGGCTGGGCTTAAACTAGATCCTTCTGCCTCAGACTTCTGAACGCAGGAGATTATAAGGCATGTGCTACTGCAGACAGCTAGGCATGGGTATTTTTAAAGACTTGCATGGCTTCTAGTCCATCCACTCTGGCACAGAGCACAGAACTCTCAACCAGCTTCTCAGGGGAAATGGCTGAGAACATACACTGTTTGGGGCAAGGCTATTCTTTCTCCAAGTCCCCGCAGGCTGGGTGAGGCTGGCGTCTGGTCTTGGGTTGGGTCTCCACTTTGGAAGCAGCAGTTCCGAGCTGCCAGCAAAGTGCTTCGGTTCAGTGTGATTCAAGGCTCAAGGACCATGGGAGTGCTCACACCTGTGCACTGTGTGACCTCTTTGACCTTTGGAGCAGGGCTGCATCTGACCTACTAACACTTTTGCCTGCATCTTTCAAACTCACCCTCCTCTTTGGCTCTTTCCTATAAACATAATTAAGTCTCTCTAATTATAAAATCTCCCATGGCAATGTGATTTCCCTTCTTCCTGTAATTTATTGAAAACACTCCTGCTAAGGTCACTACGCCCTCGATGTTGAAGCTCTAGGAGAGGCTTCTCAGCCACTTCTGATTCTCCTTCAAGTCGCAGCTTTCCTGAGTTTCCATGGTGCCACAGTCACATGGTCCTTAAGTCCACTTCTCTGGCCGAATCTGCTCCCTGTGATTTTCTTGACCCCTGGCCTTCCCATGAGTGACCATCTTCCCCAGCAATGCACCCCTGGTCTTCGTCTACCTCTGCTTTCTTCCCTTGGAGTTTACTCACTGCTTCAAACGGATGAGGGCCAGACGGCACCTGCCTGTGGTGCTGCGAGCAGCCTCCCAGCCTCTGCCTGGCACTGTCAACATCGCCCACAGCACGGGTTCTGTCAGTGCAGCCGGAGGCCTTGCCACCCAGCAAGTCACGCTCCAGGCACGAGGTCCTGCGTGGTTCCTTGTGTTCAGCTTCCTGCTCTTCCCACGGTACGTCTGTAGCCCCAGCAGGCTCTGGCCATTCTCTACCCTTTCCGTTTTCTACTTTTGATGGCAGCTTCTGCAGATCTACGTATCTACCCTGCGAGCCATTTTCTACAGACACACTGGGACATGTCACATGTGTAATTAACACTCTGCACTGCTTCTTTTCCTGTTGTTCACAGAATAAAATCCAAGCATCTTAAGATCATTTTCAAGACCTCATATCGGCAGTTTTCATACTTTGTGGTCTCAGAAACCCTTTACATGCTTTTCCTTATATTGATTATACCCATCAAAAGTCACTATTAGAAAATGAAATTGAGAAACTGAAAAAGGTTAATTCATTAAAAAATGCCATTATAAGTTGATAATGATACACTAACTTAGAATGAGTTACAGAATGCCTTGATAGCTGCACATGGTGGTGAATGCCTGTAATACTAGCATTTGGGAGGCTCAGGCAGGAGTGAGGCCAGCCTGGGCTATATAATAAATTCAAGAGCAGTTTGAACTCGTGAGACCCTGTCTCAGAACAAACACACAAACAAAACACAAATGAAAAGCTCAGTGATGAGTAGAGCACAGACTGGGTGTGTCTGTGGGCAGCTGACACTCGAGCCAGAGCCAGCAGCAAACCGAGGTGGGCAGACCCAGCCCGGATGGAAGGAGAGGAAGAGGAAGCGTTTCTGTCTGGAGAGCGCCATCTCCCTGAGCAGGTCGGTGCTTTGCTGCTGCTGTCTTTGGACATCAGTCTCCAGGTCCCCAGCCTCCCGGCACAGACTGCACCCGGACTCTCCAGCGAGTGGCCAGGGCTTTCGTCCTGACTTGGTCCTCACTTTGCAGCTTCCACTTTCTTGGCTGAGTGGCTACTGCATCCTCTGGCTCTGCAGTGCACAGATGGCCACGGGGACTCTCTGGCCCCTGAGCCTGGCTGGGAAACATACAGCAGAACCTTGGTTCATGAGCTTGATTCTCTCCACAGTTCTGGTCACAAACTGAATCGGATGAGAACCAAATGTCCCCCTAAGGTCAGCACTGAACCTAACCTTTGAATCTGATTTGGTTCTCATTCAATTCAGTTTGCGATCAGAATCGTGGAGAGAATTACGTTTGTGAACTGAGGTACCACTGCATTTTCTATTGATGCCCTTCTTTTAGAGAACCCTAATACATAAGTTAACATAACAGTCTAAAATGGAAAAACCCTTTTATCTTTCCAAATAAAAAGTTTAGCAAGAGTGGCATTATTTCTGTATATTAGAAATTTCTGATATTTGGCTTAAAAGAAAACAGCTGGATTATCTATCTGCCTCTACACTTGACCTGCTGTGCTATACTGTATTTTTTTTTTTTTTTTTTTGAGACCCGGTTTCACTGTGCAGTTCAGGCTAGCTCTGAATGCATTTTGTAGCCCAGGCTGGCCTCAAACTCACACTGATCCTCTTAGCCTCTTGAGTGCTGGGATTACAGGCATGCACCACCATGCTAGCTGATGTTAACTTAAGTATGTGAAGAAAAGCCAGTCTCACAGAGACATGATTTTGCAAAAAAGAAGGCTTCCCTATTTATATCAGCAGTACTGGGGATGGAGCTCAGAGCCTCACACATGCTAGGCAAGCACTGAGTCATTGCCCAGCCCAGGAGACATATTTTAATATTCTTTTTTGATACAACACCCAACTCCATGAATGGCGATTTTCTTAAAGAGTAGCTGCATTATTAAGTCTAAATCTCAGAGTCTCTTACATTCTGTTACATTAAAATCTATTGGTTGGTCTCACTCTTTGAATGGATCTTCTGGGCTGGGAATTTAGCTCAGCTGCACAGTGACTACCTGGTAAGTATGAGGTTATGAGTTTGATTCCTGGTATAAAAAACCCCACAAAAAACAAACACCCCCCCCCCCACACACACACAAAGTATCTTCCCCCTTGCTTGATTTTTAGTCTGGAAAATACTGGAAAACACAGAGTTATATATATATATCTTTCAAATGTTGAAATATTTCATTATACAATATTAAAAAAAGTAACATTCATACTTATCTCATTACTCAAAGGTGTTTAAGCAATTGGAAGCCAAGCTTATAGTGACAGATCCAGGTTTTCCAAAATTCTGATTTCATCTGAAAGCTTCAAGTTCATTACTGGTGTCAATACTGCGACTTGTTTTCTCCTAAGTGATAGGTTTACTTCCTTCCTATTTAAGAAAATGTCTTAGGTTTGGATGTCTCAAGTTTGGATAACCATAGTTTGATAGTTATTCTCTCAATTAAAAATGGTGTCTCATGAAATAAATGGCTAGTTCAGCCTGCAACTCAATATGCCTTTCCTTGAGATAAATATTCAATATACTCAGTGGACTGAAGGAAATAAATTAAGGACAAAGGCTTATGGGGGCCTCTTGATGATTCAATTCATGTCTAAGTTATTTCAGCAAACATCACCCGCTATTTCAATAACCAAGTACTGGTTCAGTTATCTTCTTTAGCTTTTAGAATGGTAGGTAAGCAAGAAACAAGTTCTACATGTGAAAATTTTCTTTTTGGAGGAGCCTCAGTTTCTGACAAGCTTGAGTTTGTAAGTTTTCTATGGGAGGCTACATGACTACAAAATGAAACTCCAGCTATCCAGAATTAATGGCACAGAAAGTATGGGTAACCTCTGCACAACCAGACCAAACCACCTAACCAAACCAAACCAACCCAGAACAGCCCTTTTAAATTTTAAGTATGAAAATTCTACATGACATACTTTATTAAGAGTACCAGGAAAACAAATTACTGTTTTACCATGTTCAACTGTGTAACTACTGCGGATCATGGTTTTCTCTTGGTTGCAAAGGACTCTGATGTTCTACAAAGTGTTCTACACTGCTGTGCTTTCTGCATCCTGGGGTGCTTTCTAGTAGCTTTTGTTTTGTTTTTGGTTAACTCTTGTCAACTTTCACTTCACTTTATTAAGTAATTTTCCTCCCATCTTCTAATTTGCTGCATTTAACAAACTTTAGGAAGAGAAGCCAGATGACAAGCATGGCTGACCTCTGCTGAGAGGACAACACACGGAGTGGGAGTAGGGACAGTCTTGGCGGGCCTTTGTGTCAGGGGCATAGTGAATACGTTACCATTCTGGGTTGCTTTGGACAAGGTGCAGAACTTTTTTGAGTATTGGTTTATTCAATTACAAACTGGGAATAACACCTGCTTCCTGGAGGAGTGAGGATCAAGCAGCAGTTTCAGAGTCGCACAGTGCACGTGGTTAAACGCGAGGTCCCTGAAGAATTAGTAACACAGAGCCCCCCGGAACACTGCCCAATAGAGGAGGTTCCTTTTCAGTTTTTTACCTCCACCCAAACTTTTCCTGTAACAGGCCACAAGGAAACTATTTTATGTGTTGTGGGCCAAAAGGCAAAATCAAGGATTTGTTTTGTAGATGCTTATGTAAGACAAAAATCAGCTTTCCTCTCTTTCTGAGGGGCTGACATTAGGGACTGAGGCCAGGGCCTTGCATGTGGCAGGTGAGTGCTCCATCACCGAGTTACAGGCCCAGCCCCCAGCTCCCTTTTAAAAATTTAATGGCACACAGGACAGGCCTTTCTAAGTTGTCCGGGCTAGCCTCACTCTCCTCCTGCCTCAGTGGCTGGAGTTACAAGTGTGCACATCCTGACTTCACAGAACATGCACACATAGGGTGGAGTTGGCCTGTGGGTTACGGATGGCTGATCCCTATTCAAAGAAGTCTCTCTGGTTTGTTTCCTTTCTCTCAGCTCATGTCATGCGGTAAAGCTGCTCACGGCAACACTTCACATGCCCTTAGCTTCTTTGTGTAGATCTGGGTTTCCTTCTGGTATTTTCTCCCTGAGTCTTTAACGTTCTTGTAGTGACAGTTTAGTGGTGACAAATTCTTTGACCTTTTGATTGCCGAAATGGCTATATTTCACCTTTAGTGTTGAAGGGTATTTTGCTGAATATAGACTTGAGGTTGATGAATTTTCTTTTTTTTCTTTTTTTTCTTTTTCTTCTTCTTTTTTTTTGGGGGTCTTTTTGAGAGTGAGTCTCACTATGCAGTTCAGGCAGGCCTTGGGCTCACTTTGTAGCCCAGGCTGGTCTTGAACTTGCAATAATTCTCCTGCTTCAGCCTCCTGAGTGCTAGGATTACACGAGGGTACCATCATGCCCAGCTGATGAATTTTTTTTTAGTGCAATTAGAGATGCTACACCACTGTCTTCTGGACCCCACTGTTTTGGATGGGAAGTCAGCAATTGTTTCTTTCTTGGCTTCTCTATGCAGCATGTCATCTCTCTTTGCCACCTTTTTTTCTTTATTATTGGTTCTTAGCAATTTGATTATGATGAGCCTCAACGAGGTTTTCTTTTTATTTATCCTGCTTAGCCTTCATTGGGCTTCTAAGATTGGAGGTGGCTTGATATTTTAAATCAAATCTTGAGACTGCAACTACATGTATGTCAGAGTAGCTGGTATTATTCTGCAGCTCTGTTCTCATCCAATTTTCTCTTTGGGTTTCAGTCTGGACAGTTGGATTTTTTTGTTCTACAGTTCACTGATTGCAGAAAAGATTCTAATATGGCTCCTGATGAGCCCAGCTTCTGGTTTTCACGTCCTCATGTAACCTCTTGTCTTGTTCAGGAGCTGGACCTTGTGTTTCTATTGGGTAAGTCATACAGAGGTACTGGGATGTCACTTCTGAGATCAGGTTAAGAAGAAGACTAGGACTGATTCCATGCTAGCATTCTATATATATATATATTTTTTTTTGGGGGGGGATCGAACTCATGACCTAGCACTTGGCAGGCAGGCACTTATGCCACTGAGCTAAATCCCCAGCCTTTCTATCTTAGTTTGAAAAAGCCAACTGTTACGAGTTTCCCTATGAAGGCCTGTGTGACAAGGAACTGAGCTCTGCCAGGAAAAAAATCCTAGCTCAAGCTCACTTTGAAACAACCCTGCCCCTGCTGACATGTGGACCACAGCTTTATGAGCCCAAAGCCAGACACCAACTGAAGCTGTGCTGGGTCCTTGATGGTCACTACAAGGTAACAAATGCTACTGTTGCTTTAACTCACTAAATTCAGGGGAAATTTTTAATAGGGCAATAGATAAATCACATGCTAATCTTTTTTCCTAGTCTTCTTCATTTGCTTCTATTAGTTTTGATTCAGGTATTATATTTCTTAGTTCTAGAATTTTCATTTGGTTCTTTTTAATAGTTTCCACATCCTTTTCTTTTGAGTTGTCTTCTTTTAAGTTTTTTAGCACATCTAATATCTATTTTAAAGCATTTCTGTCTGAAGATTCTATCATCCCTGTCACTTCTGGCTTTACTATTATTGATCTATTTTTTTCTTTGGTTATGGAACACATTTTGCCTGCTTCTTTGCATGGTTTTCTGTTGCTGCTGTTGTTTTAAGCACTAGTGGGGACTGAGCCCAGGACAGCCTTTACACTGAGCGACCACCTCAGCCCTTTTAATATTTAAAACAATAAAAAATAATTCTGAGACAGGGTCTTGCTAAATTACCCAGGCTGGGCGTGAACACACACTCCACCATGCACAGCCTCCTACGGCTCTGTTGTGGCATGCTTCCCACCCCACCCTCACCTGCTGCCTCTCACTTCTTTGCCAGTTCTCCATGAGACTGGGACACTCATCTTGGGTTCTCCCTTCCCAGAGAGCCCTGGGCAACAGCCACGCTGTGGTCTCAAGACATTTGCTTCCCTTCTTTAAGGGATCACAGCCCTGTGCTGTTCCAATGTCTGAAACTGGTTTTGAAGAATATTTTGTCCAGTGTTCTAGTCATTTATGATAGAAAAGGTAATCTGGAAGTTGCATATGGAAGTCTCAGAAGCAATACACATTTTGATTTTAATGAAAGTACGGCTTACTTTTTCTATGTCTATGATATTAACTTAAAATATAAGTGCCCCATTTATTTATTATGAAAATACAATTTTGAGCTTGGCAGGAGGCAAGGGAAAACAGATTTTCTCCATCATTTATCCAGCCGAGAAATCTCACACAGAGATTTTCAGTAGGGAACAGCCCCTGCTTTTACCCTCTTCTCAATTAGGGTTTCCTCTGATGTTGAAAATCAAGAAAGAATAAATTTGAGGAAATGGTAATCAAAATCTAGAGAAAACGCAAATGTATGCGTATTTTTCATTATCCCTAGATAATTGTTTTGTTATTATGGGTCCATAAAGCTCAAGTCAACAATTAAGTGGAAACTTAACAGTGAGGAGGTAGTTTCTCCCAGGAGGAAAAAAGTTGATATCCTCAAGGTGTTTTCTACCCTTACAAATATCAATATTCTAATCGACACAGAGAAATTCTTTCTTCTTGATAAGTCTTAGGGAAAAAAGCAAAGAAACTTTACAAGGAATGTAAGAAAATTCCCCGAGAATGTCCCAACACCAGTTCATTCTCCTCCCAAGCGCGGACGCCCTAAGTATCGTGTGAACACGCACCAGCGAGCAGCTGCGGGGCCCACAGTGAGCAACGCAGGTGCACGGTTATCACCGGCCCAGGGCTTGGAGGAGGACCTGCCGCCACCCCCAGGCTCCCTTCTGGAGACCACTGCACAGAAACACTTCTTTTCCAGGCCCCACAGAGACAAGCACTCTTCCAGCCCCATCCATCACAGGCTGAGGATGAATAGCAACAGTGGAGCAAGGAGCAAGATGTTGAATCTGCCTCGCCACTACAACCTTGAGAAGTTCTCCATTGTGCCTCCATGGCTCTGTGCTGAGCAGCCATTCGTGCTGTTGGCCAATTCCAAATTCCAGAAGCGCTTTTAAACAGCCAGGGTTAGAAAGGGTCATAAGCCCTGAAGGTAGCCCTTGGACAGAAGCAGTGGGCATTCCGGAGGGTGCAGCTGGGAGCATGCACAGGAGTCGAGTGTCAGGTAGTGCTACCAGGCCAGTCCATAGACACATGCTAGGTTGGCTGAGTTCTCAGGGCCCTGGCCAGTGCTATCTGGCCCCTGTAAACTGTTCTACAAACACAGTGATGACCTATTTAACAGCAGATCACAGCTTGAGGTTAGTGGAAACCAAACTGGGTCAGAGAATCTAAGAATGGAGCTACTATTTGATGATGCAAGCTGGCACTAGGCTTATATTTCTTCTTCACCTTTATCCTGTGGTGAAATCCAGTCTCCCTCCCACACTCCAGGAAAAATTGAGGTGGTCCCCTGGTTGCCTCCACCCTTCTCCCCAGCAGCTCCCTTGTTTTGGAGGAAGATGATAAATAAATCAAAACGCACTAAGCAGCACTTCCACAGGCACTCGCCTCCTTCACTGAACGTGCACCTCATCAATCACACTATTGTCTGCTTGAAAGGCGAGCCTTGTAAATGTCATATCCACTCAGGCCCAAGGAGAGGCGCATCCAAATGCAGCAAGGAGTTTTAATTGGATAGTGTAATTAAACTAAAAAACCCCAGCAGACTCCCTTTGACAGGATAGATGAAGACCCCTTTTAATAGGGCTAGGAAACATATCTGTTAAAAGGATGAGGCACTGCCTGCTCCTGATTGTGCTCCAGAGTACTCTTATGAAAAGGCAATTCAATAACTGGGGCATTTAATATGGTAGAGTCCGTTGTGTTCTGTAATCAGGCAGTACTTACTGTATTTGATCTGGAACTTATGAAATAAGTCTTTGTCAGAGAATAAAAACCTAGCGCAGCAGCTCGCCTACCTAATGTTTGGCGTGCCCAGACCCCCTGGGAGTCAGCATAGTCCGAGAGTGGGCTCCACCCGCCTGGGTGACAGGGCCCCTGGCCTAGAAAAGAGCTGCCTCATCTCCAAGGCCTGAGGTACGCCATGGTGGTGCACACACCCACCTCAGCCTGGCTCCGCTTGCACTTTCTGGAGAGTGTCTGAAGAATATGACAAAATTCCTGGGTATTTCCTCTTTCAGAAAAAACTAGAGTGACTGTCATGTCAGGGAGAGAGAGAGAGGTGTGTGTGTGTGTGGGGGGGTGAATGAATTTGTGTGTTCTCTGCTGGAACTGCCCCTGTCAAGTACAGAGAAAAGAAATGTGATGGTCACAGCATTCAACACACTGAGTCGATTTGAGGAATAAACCTGAGCCCTTCTGCCACCCTCCTTTGTTAGAAGAGGTAGTGGGGGGATGTGTATACAACACACACACACGCACGCGCACGCGCGGGCGCACATACACACACACGATAACAGAATAAATGAGGACCTACAAAGAGGTTAGTTATCTGCCCAGGGCTGTCTTACAGGTAGTCTGTGACAAACCCTTTCGGAATGGGATGTTTGTGTCCCCAGGCCAAAGTCAGAGAGCCCAACCGAGGTGGACCAAGATAGCCTGAGCTGGGGCTCATGTGGGGTGCAGAGGTGAGACTTCAGATCTCCCCATCTATAGCTCTGCTTTATTCATATGAACCTCAAAGTCAGTTTCCTTGGGCCCTCAGACTGATTTTTCTTTTTTAAGGATGGTGAAGGGTTTATTTGACGACTACTTTTACTCCCCCATAAAGCCTGCTTGGAGCTCTGTTTGCAAACCTTTGAACATTCTTAATATTTGTCTTGTACTATGAGTTGATGAAGCCATTAAGAACACATAAGTGAATACATATAATCTATGAAAACTGGATACTGAATTAAACCATCAAATACCTTTAGGCTTAAATGAAAACTACATAAAAGCATTTCGGCCATCAATTTGGCTATCACTTCTAGCCAGTATGAATTCTGCTGGAAAAGCTATTTTCGTGCAGATGTGGAATTCAATGGGAAAGACTGACTCGTGTACCAACATCAATCAAAATGTCGACTTCTCTGGCAGCTCTCAACAGTAAGGCAGGTTCAAAGGTCACAGGATAAAGAAAAAGCCAAGCTCTGGTTCAGCTCTAATATCTCCTCGGTAGAAGTCTTGCAAAAGTACCCCCTTCTGTATTAGCCTGGCTTTCATTAATCTTCTTGCCATCTTCTTTAACTAGTCATGCAGAACCGCTCGATAGCAAGACGTATAATGGGGAAGGCCCTGTGCCTATTACCACGTTAACATTCTCTTAAGCCCCAGCGCAACAATGGAACAGGAAGGCAGAGGAAATCTGCGACTGCAAGGTGCGGCGCAGGCAATTCAATTACAGCCTGGGCTTACCTATGTACTCCTGACCCACAAAACAAGAGGCCTTTGTGTCTAACTGGCTTGGCCATTAAGGTGGCTGAAGATCATAACAACGCTGATCTTTCCTATTTAAGCTAAATCAATGTGGACAAATCATTATTCAGCAGCTTTAATTTAATTAGTAAATTAAATACACTACTTTACAGATCTTGTCAAGTACTTATGAAAAGAAAGATTCATTTAAGCAGGAGGTCACCAATAAGCCCACCTGATTTAACTCATAGTCTTAACTGAATCTCATCTCAAATAGCCAGTAGGTTCTATTCCCTAGGACTTCACAGTCTGCAGGGGGTAGTGGTTACCTTATAACCCCAAAGAGTTCCTATCTTCTGTCGAAAGTGTTTTAGACAAAACAAAACAAAACAAAACAAAACAAAACAAATCCCCCAATGTAACCAGCATGAACAGAATCAGATTTCCTTTAAATTAGACTATTGCAAGAGAATGTAATCAGGTTACCTCTATTACGTTGCTTCCTTAAGATGTTATATCATCTATACTTAATTGAGATACAGAGCTCTTTTCAGCTCTAAAGACGACAGCTACTTTATTAAGGTTTAAATCCGATTTCTTAATGATAGGCTGCTTCCTTTAAAGACTCTGAACCTGCACAACCTTCTCCTGAGGAGACCAGACTTAGCTCTGGTGAGTCTGGTACTTACATTGCCCGAGTCTCTGATGGGTACAAGTCTCACAGAAAGGTCCCTGGCTTTTGTTTCAGCCCTGGAATTTGAGTCTGGACTTTAAAGATAGTAGACAGCACCCAAAGCCTGAGTCTACAGCTGTGTAAGAATGAAAAACGGTTCTCTAACACACTGTAACCATGGCACACATGCTCTCCGTGCAAAGTCAGTTAAAAGCAATTAAAATTAATTCCTCTTTTAAGAGGTCTGTGACATCCTTCAAAATAGCCAAAGATATCCAAAGGAGTGGCAGACTGACAAATCACTGATTTGAACAATATTGGCAATGTACTTTTTTCTTTAAAGAAAGACAGAAATTATTCTTAATCTCTCAGGTATTACAATACACAGATTTTCTGAGCTCTGTTAAGAATTCGTATTTATCGATACAATATTGTTTTAAAAAGGCATGTATCTAGTTAGTCATAAAGTTGCAAGTCTTGAAACACTCACAGGACAGCAGAATCAATCTTCCCTGAGAACCTGGCGGGCGGGAAAGGAGCCACGGGTGTTTATGAAGTCTGGGCCTGTTGGAGTCCACAACGTATGCAATTACGTGTTTCACTGCAGGCGCGGTGACGTCGAGCCCGCAAGCCACACACTTCTGGGCTATGGCATCAATTAAACCTGGGTTGTGTTCCTTATGACGACCACATTAATGGTTTGACAGCAGCTTTCTCAATCAACACTGCGAACTGGCCACATTCAAAGGGTTTCAAAACCATTTTTTTTTCTGTTCAAAATTCTGACAAACATGTCTTATGAAAGACTGGGGACGACTTCATTATCCTCCCAACACTTAATGCCTTTTTGTAAAGAAGGCTGTTTAATAACACGTCTGTTCCGTTTTCACAACTAAATTATTCCAGTTGGTCACACGTTCACAGTCTTCAGAAAGACACTTGTGTTATGAGAGATAAAAACATGAAAAAGGAAATATATTGCAGAAATCAAAAACCTTATCTACTTCTAGACTCTCTCTTTGCCATAATTCATTCAAGAAGGCCCCAAGAATAATTTTTGATGTAAACTGGGCTACAAACATACATCACTATGCTGATAAAAATCACAGGCTAAACTTATGAAATATAGAGACTTTCATTTCTTTGGTGCTGTTAAAATAACTTTTTTCTAAGGTCCAACAGACACAAAAGATAAAAAGGGTTACCATTAATCCTTTAAACAAAAAGAAAGAAAAAGCAGCAGCCCCAGATTAATGCTGTGGTCTGATGATGGTCTCAGGATGAACTTTTTAGATTAAGTCACTGAATTAATTTGGCGAAGATACTGGAAATCATAAAAACACACAGCATCAATCTGATTCATTTCATATGTCTTTGTTTGGGCACTTTACAACATAAATTATGTTGAGTAACTAGTGGCCTCTAAATTCTGGGCTCATTAAGTTCAGTTTCAAGTGAACAAGCCTTCCCTGAGGCCACCCCCAGAGCACAGCCTAGGGACTGAGGGACAGAGGGTGAACAGGGCGCTGGGGCAGTCAGTTCAGGAGGGAAACGGGGTGGGGGAGAGAGGCAGGGCACGAGCAGGTGACATACAGGGTGGAAACTCCTGGGGCAAAGCGAACTGAGGGCCTGGTCCTGGAGCTGGCTCCTGGGAAGTGGGTGGGCCGAGGGTAGCAATCATCGGCGGTCAGAGTGCAGAACAGCAGAAGGCAGTGCGCAGGCAGCTCACAGTGACTGGCCCACAGTGAAGCCTGACTTTTATTCTGTAAGTCTGTAAATCTTAAAAATCTTTTCGTTTCTCTCTTTTTGTAAGCAGCAGCAAAATCCATTTATTTGTGAACTTAAATACAGAATCCCAAAATAGGAAAAAGTAGAGTTCCTTTGAAGAGGAGACACAGACACACAGGCACACACAGACACAGACACACGGCCCTCAAGTCTCTCCAACCCTTAGGCTCCAAGCATGTGGAAAGCACTGCTAGAGACCAGGAACTTGGGAAGACAGGGATCAGGGGCTTGGGAAGTGTTTATGGGCTATGGGACAGTAAGCCCTTTTCGTTTAGGAAACTGTTTCTACATATCTGAAGCCAGAGGGACAGAGAAGAGAACTTGTATAAGACCCATGTGCACAGTTTTTATACCGAACCGTCCGGTACACCTCAAAGTAAGACAAAATAACTCCTAAGCGGCTGTCAGTGCTGACATGGCAGGGCCCACATCCGCTCTGTACCCTCACACGCCCAATGTGGCTTCCTGCGCACAGATGTGTAATCATTACTTCTTGATCCCACGAGGTGGCCGGTGGTGGGTGGCAGGGTGCGTTACGCCCACACCCCTGCAGCCTGTACGGCACAGCGGGCACCCGGTGTGGACGCAGGGAAACCCAAATCCTGCCTCTGTCCCTCCACCAACCTTTCCACCCAGCTGCTCCCTCTGCACAACATGCACGTAATCACCTTTCACTCCTCAGGGTCAGGGAGAAGTTACGAAATGCTGCTTTGCAAGGCACCCTCGATTCTCAAGGAGGCCACGAAAGCAAAGTCATCTTAGATGTCGGACAAGTCCCAAAGCAGAGGCACCCCTGCAGCCTATACGCGGCCCAGAGCAGCAGCGGTTTTCTCCTGGCCTCTGCTGAGCCCTCCGCAGAGCTGGAGCCTTGCCTGGACCGCAGGACGGTGGGAAGGGCCGGAGTGGCCTCGCTGCTTCCCTGTGCCCCCTGCACTCTCCCTTCTCACTGAGCTGGGGGCTGAGTTGAAATGAGAATACGTAGCCCCGAATATGTTGACAAAGACGTTAAACAGCCACCCAAGTGATCCCTGCAGCCTGTGACCAGCCTGTGCCCCCCCCAGCTCCTCAGACCTCCCTTCAATCAGTGTTACCTCAAAAACCTGAACCACATTATAAACACCTGCTGGCCCTTACACTTCTGACTGTCCCTCCTGACTATGTCATTCCTTCTAACACTCGCTCTCAAATTGTGTGGACACTGGAACATACAAAAGCAACAAAAATTAGATGCTTGGTTTATGCCCTAAGTCACTGAGTCAACATCTACTGTGCTGGGCTCTGGGTAACGGAATTTTGAACAGATCCCACAGGTAATGCTGATTAAGTATTGGAGTTTGAGAATTGGTGATTTATATTCTTCTCTAGGTAACTAATAAATCCTTACATAGTTTTAAAATTTTCTATCCATGGACAAATTTCAGTGTGATCTGTGTGTCCTTCCTGTCCCTTGCTAGGACTGTAGTCCTAAAAGTAACTGAATAATCTAGATACTGTACTCAATTACTGAACTGTAAAAATGTAATATGCCAAAATATACAACCAAACTGTGTCTACTTTGATAATTTA
Source organism: Dolichotis patagonum (assembly GCA_004027295.1). NCBI lineage: Eukaryota > Metazoa > Chordata > Mammalia > Rodentia > Caviidae > Dolichotis > Dolichotis patagonum. The sequence continues at coordinate 31,168 of PVJX010011058.1, read as the reverse complement.
AGTGGAGGAATGCCAACCCAGCAGCGATCTCTTCTGTAGGGCCAGGGAGGAGTTTAATTATGAGCTGGTAGGTCGCACAGCTGCTAATAATCTGGGGGGTGTTGATGCTTCCGGTGTGACGGATGCCCAAAATTCAGTCCTCAGTTGCTACGAGCAATCCCCCAGCTCCCCTGATCTGCTGTGGAAGGAGAGTAGATCCAGCTCTGATGGGTGAGGTCCCCCAAACGGGAAGGGGATAGGAGCACAAAGTGAAAGGAACCTGCCCCAGTGCCGCAGCCCCCAGGGAAGGCCAGCGAGGCTCTGCACTGCCATCAAGACAGAGCGCAATGGGGCTCATGTCAGGCTCTGGGCACCATAATACAATCCCGTTTGATTAAAAGAAATTTCTGGTAATGAATTAAACAGACCCAAGGAAAAAAGGACACGGTGGCAATATATTCTCCTGGCACCCAGCACGCAGAGGGGAAGAGAGAGGAAAGAGAGAAAGGAGACATAAATAAAAGGCACTACTCACTGGGGCTTTTTTCTTCCGCAAGGTCACAGGCACAGAGCAGGTCAGAATCGATTGAGATGGGTTTCTGCTTAATCCAAAACTTAGTGCTGGCTTTCTGATTCGTAACGGGGTCTATCTCGACTTTGTCTCCAGAGATACCTGTAAGGCCAAGGAGAGAACAAAAAAGAAGCCACAAAAGTGAAAGCTTAAGTGATTCTGATATGCTCATTTGGCCTGCTTTATATACACTAAGTTAGATGAACATGTGCTCGCTCTTAGGGCTGAGGAATGCCAGGGACGTTTAGGACAGACAGACTCCAAGTGACACATGAAAGCGGCCAGGCTCAGTGGCTAAGCTGTATGGGATGACAACCCAAAACTGTATGAAAGGAAAGTGAGAAACGTGATTCTTAGATATAACAGATGCAACAGAGAATTTACACACATGTTGGTAACTACACGACTATACACTGTAATGAGATAAAGTATAATGTCATTTAAAAATGGTTTTGATCAATTATTTTTTTCCTTAAGAAGATCTAGGATGGAAGATTAGCATCACTTGTGCCTAAATGCTAACACTACCAGTGAAAAGTTTCTGATCTGAATTGCACATACTAAAAATAGGGGAAAAAGCTCTCTCTTCCCTTCCATGAAACTACATAATTATTCAGCTATATTTAAGGGAAGTCACAGGAAGATCAAAGGGTCTGTTACACAAAACCTTTCAAGTTCAAGTCTTGGAGTCTGGCTCTGGGCTGTGGAAGTCACTGCTTTTCTGCTAAGGGAGGGACTCAGGTCTGGGTGTGAGCTTTATAAAACAAAGACCTCAGTGCAGAAAGCCAGCATGTTAAATACGGGACTTCAGGTTTTATTTGCAGGGCCATGAAAGACATGACATGTTCCAGTGTGACCGGGACTAAGGGTGTTCGGAGAGCGGAGGCAGTGGCACGGGAGGGACTCTGGGTGGGTGTGGACACATACAGCCACTGCTCTCTGGGTATTTCAGAGAAGCACCTGCTCGCCTGACACATTGTCATGCCCGGATGTGATATGTTCCATCTTCTGCTGAAAACTGAGGATTCTGTTCAGGACGTGAGACAAAAACCTTTAATATGTCTTTTGGAGTGAGTTCCATATGGAACCTTAAAAGTAATTAATTTTTAGGTCATAGTTTAAAGGTTAGGGTCAGAGGAAAAAAAAGAAAAGAAAAGGGTAAAGTGCAAATAAGATACACGATATGATTAAAATAATAAAATATACATACTGTAACAGAAAAGCTAATCAGGGTTAACATATTTCATCCTATGGAGCCACTTAGAGATTTCTGAACAAATGTGAAAAAAACTTAGGGAGTCAAAAGAAGCAGATAAAAGAAACAGTTCAATTAATGCCTCCCCCCAAAATAACCCTGGTCCGACAGTAAATTTAAATGAAAACATACAAACTCAAGCCTAGTGGTTCAGTCTACTATACATTCTGTGCATTTGTTTTATTTTATGGGTGGATTAATTCCAAATCCAAGGTAGACAAAGGCAGAAGGAAGTCTGTGTCCAGAGGGATGTGAGTGGAGGCTGTCTTCAGGGCAGACAACACAGTGAGGGCTGCCAGTCCCCGGTCATCACATGTGGTCTTTGGGGACAATGAACAACTGTGGTTTTTAAACATTTTTTAGGGCTTTTTTTTTTTTTTTGCCTTTAATTGGTTGTATGTTTTCTAATTGAATGCTGGGATGTGTCATCGGGCATATTTCAGGAACATCATATTTCAATTAGGCGTAGTGTCATAAGTCCAATTGACTCTGGACTCTCAGGTCTAGATGATTTCAGGAGGGTGAGAATGTATCAGGAGATCAATTTCATTACATTTCACTTAAAGCAGATTACAACTACCCAGTTGTACTTCTGCCTCCAATTTGGTCATTCATTGTTAAGGATCTGCGTACTTCCACAGTTGTCTGAAAGAAGGGTACACGAGCCATGGTTGTTGCATGCATGTGCGTGCACTTCCCCCTCTTTATTCTGCTTCTTATTTTGACATTTATAAAAGTCAAAATGAGCAGAACAAAATAAATGTGCGTATCTTTTATGTGGAAATAAACCCTGCCCCACATTCCTTTCTCAGAAAGAGAGGAAAAACCATCGAGAGAGAAAGAGAGAGAGAGAGAGACAGAGAGAATGAGAGAGAGAGAGTTTAAAATTTTGTTCTATGGCCCTGCAACTCCTGAAGCCATAGTCAGTCAATATTGTTAATGTACCTTGTTAATTTGATAGGATTTGTCAGGTAACTCCACTGGAAAATTATATAAAACTGTTCCAGATGAAAAGATGATAGTGACATGAATTAAAGTGATAGAACAATAGTGGAATATAAACCAGAAATGACACCCAAAGTGGCTGTTGATTTATTGCCGTAGTGAGTTTGGTTCTGGGCTCCCATGTATATTAGTGCTACAAATCTGGGTCCATTTAGCAGAGGGTTGCTCATACATACATCACCAGCTCCTGCGCCCAGCCAAGGTCACTCCCCGTGGCATCAATCTTTTCAGCAGAGCCCACTTCACAAAGCAGGACTTTTGTAACCATCTCAGATGTAACAGACTCTCGTCCTCTTTCATCTTTCTTTTATCATGTAAAGTACACTTTAACTTCTATTATTTTTATCTGCAAATTGTTACTGTACAGTTCATCCATTACAGGCTGTATCTCAGCATCAGCATGGCCAGAGAACACTTTCCCAATGACGCCCTTTCCTGGGGTGACTGCAGCCACTGCTCACAGGGGGGAACCCCAAGACTGGGGCCTGGGGACACAGGAGGTTCAAGATGGGCAGGTTAGTGGAACACTGTTAAGCAACTGGTATGTTTTACAAAAGACACGTGTAAATCAGAAATTTTTTCTGAATCAAATTGCATTTTCCTACTGACTTCTAGTTTCAATGACATTTTATCTTCATTTTGGATTGATCTGTAAATGGCAGGGGCTCCCAACACTTCAGTTTTGAGTTTCTCTGCCCTGCAGGCTTTCAATCAAGTAGTTAATGATCTGTAAAACTCTCAACTGCCTCGAGGAGTCACTATTTAAAAGAACCTGTAGGGGAATCTTTCCTGATGGGAAGAATCCTTTGTACATTAAATAATTTCACTTTCCTCTAGACTGAGTCTCTGCTTCTGGGAGCTGAGTGCAGGCCCCACAGGGCACTATCTGTGTCTGCTAGACAAGCAGCACTGCCCTGGGGTGGTTCCCAAAAACCCACCCTGCTGAGATGCACAGAAAGCAGGTCCTGGAATCCAGCCTGCAGGCAAATCCTGGCCAGAGAGTTTGGCTTTCTTTTGGTTGGAAAAAGGTCAGGAGGCTGGCACCACAGTCCAGGCCAGGGCTGGGGACTCTGTGCAAGCAGGAAGAGGTCATGGAAGCCAGGCTGGTGGGATTCTAAGTGGGGAGGTCAAGCAGTGTGTGTGTGAGACCCACTTGTCACTGCCGCCTCTGGACTGCTAAGGATGGGGGGGTGAGTTATAGGGCTGGGGGCGAGCTAGGGGCCCGAGGCAGGACAGCCTCCTGTGACAGCGGAGCACTGAGGACAGCTGAAGGCATGGTTCTCGAGGCTCCTTTTCCTCAAGGCCCAGGCCCAGGCACAGAGCACTGCACCCTGGCAGGCTCCCTGCTGGACCTCCTTGAGCAGGCTCTGCGCGATCTGCGGGGCAGGTAGGACACTAGCTGTATCCCCGTTCGTTACGGGCCTGTGACATGCCGACGTGACCAACATTAACTGACACCACCTGTGTGCCACCACGGATAAAAGGCCCCTGAGAGCCCTGATTCACATTGCCTTTCAACCCTATAAAGCTGATCACCGTGTGTTCACCCCTATGTTACACACCAGGAAACACAGACACGGGGGTTAAGTAATTCGCCTGAGACCAGCTAGCTTCTAAGGCAGAGCTGGACTCTGAACCCAGGGAGTCTGGCTCCAGAACCTGTCCTCTCAGCCCGTCCTGTCCTGGAGGCTGTTGTGCGTAACACATGCTACAAGAGGGCAGGGTGTTTGTCTCAGCTGCGGACTGTGAAGGGGAAACCGTTTTTCAGATCCAGGGCTGTCGGGTTCCCAGGTCCTGGTTCTTTGCCTGGCAATCCCATGGCCTTTTCTACTAATAGGAGCCTCTGCCCGAGTGGTCTTTACATTTTTCTCTCAATTTTCACCAAGGAGCCAGGCGTGATGGCTCACACCTGTAGCCCCGGCACACGGGAGGCTGAGGCAGGAGGATCATTGTGAGTTCTAGACCAGCCTGAGCTACAAAGTGAGCACATGGGCAGCCCAAACCGCATAGGAAGACCTTGTCTCAAAAAAAGAAAAAAAATCCACAAGGGATGAGTCAGTGTTCAAGTGTGCCAGCAAATAAATGCACATGTTATTTCTGTTCATATGTGGGAAACTAAGCACGAAATCCAGACAGTATTCTTCCTTTTGACCACTGTGCATGGGTTTCCTAGGCTAACATTTTACATGTAAAGGGGAGACAGAGGCACTCCTTCAAACCTCATTTACACATTATTTTAAATAACTCGAATCATCAATGTATTTCTAAGGAAATAAGGGGAGCTGACTCAAGTTTATACTTCTCCATATTAAATGGTCAATGAGAGGAACGGTTAATCCAGCCATCTCGTGCCGAGTCCTAGCATCTGTGAGACTGAGGCAGGAGGACTGTGAGTTCAAGGCCAGCCTGGATTACATTGTGAGAACCTATCTCAAAAAACAATAGTCTTAATTAGAAAAAAAAAAAAAATTCATAGAAAAGAGACCCAAAGGGTACGCACCGAAGTGTAATAGAGGCCATCTTGCTTACTGGGATTATATTCTCTCTCTACTTTTGTGTATTTTTCCAAAATAAAAAAAATCACCAAAACCAAAAACCCTCTATTTTTTTGCCCCTGGGCTGGGGAATCAAACCCAGGTCCTGTGCAGGCCAGGCAGGCACTGCACCACTGCCCCACACCCCAGCCCAGCGATCATCATGTAAAAAGCTCACCCGTCTTTAGCTTCCCCTTCAGGACACAGTTCCGTTTCCCCATTTGTAAAATGTGCAGAGGATGAGCAATGAGCGTCTGAATTCATGAAAAGGGCCTTTGGACTGACCAACACTCCTGTCCAGCAGGTTTTGCCACCAAGAGGCTGGGTGGCTGGCAAGGACTTCTGTGAGCTCCTTGCACCCAAGCTGGTGCCACTGTCAGAAGTGACGCCCAGCAAGCTTCCCTGTGACAGCCCTGGCAGGTGAGGAAGAAGAGCAAGGGGCTGGCTGCGAGTGGCCAGGGTCGGCGCTTCCCTCGGAAACCTGGGAGGCCATTTGTCTTCTTTACCAGCTCTCCTCCCCTGCCCACTTATCCATCGCCATCCGTCATGACCTTTTCATGCTCCCACTCCTGACAGCTTCCAGATACAGTGAGTCAAACTTCACTGGAAGCAAACTATCACACCAACTGTCAAAGCAGAAAACATCGCCTGATTGCTGTCCTACATCAATGCCAGCATATAAATCCTTCCTTAACAAGACAGCTCAAAATAAACAAAACACAACTCTAATGTATATACAACTCTCCAGGGAAACTGTTTGTGTATGGCTTTTGAGTTATCAGGAGGGGACCTTCCTTTGCTTTAACTAACCAAAAGACTTCCTTAAGAGGAAGTCAGTACTATATATCACCTTTTGCTAACACAATTGGAGGAACGGTCATTTGGGCAGCCCCTGAACTAGGTCCTTATTGAGTGCTTACAACAGCTCTATTGGGAAGGCAGCAAGCATTAGCCCCTTTGGTATTTAAAGGCAGCAGTGCAGAGAGGTCAGGGACAGTGAGTGCGAGCCAGAAAGTCCCAAGTTCAAATAGTGACTTTCCTATTTCCTAATGATGTGACTTTGGGCAAATTGTTATTATGTGGAAATGACTAATACATAGCTTATGGGCTTGTGAGGATTAAGAAAAGTAAGGAATGAAAAACGCTTGGGACACTGTCTGGTATGTAGCTAGTGAGCCCTACTTCTTCTAGCGGCTTCTCTGGTATTCTCCAGTCAGGCACTGGGCTGAGGGATGTGGCAGAGTCAGTGACAAGGGTCAGGGCTGCAGAGCTCAGGGAAGTGTAAGGGAGTGGGCAAGGCTTGGGCCCTGGGGACCTGTTCTACATCTGGGAGCCTGGGAAGCAGCAGGACTCGGGATGACTGTCTAGCTGGCGCATCCAATGTCTCGATTCCCAAGAATCCTCTCAATGACCTCCTGTCACCGAGCACCACTGACGTGACTTTCCCCGAAGCCTTGAAGACTGCAAACAGAAGAATATGCTGAGTGGAGCTGTGGAAACCTGTGTGTCCATCCTGCAAGTACAATGGGTCATTAATTTGGAGATGAAGATTTTATGGGCACATGTCTCTGCCACCCCAGGAACCCCAGATTGCAGGAATCCAGGGGTCCGGCCCAACCCCCTGCACCACAGGATGGGCAGCCAGTATAAGTACCTGGGACTCGGCAACCGGCTGATTTGGAGGAACACAGGCGAATGTCAAGACAAAGGAGCAAGGTGCAACCTAAAACCTCCATCCCACCCAGAACAAGTCCAGGAGACACGGACACAAAGAAATTAGAACGACACACCTGAAATTTCTGAAATGATTGCAACTGAAGTAAATAACAACTTAGTGCTTATACTGTTCAACTTATAATAGTCTGGCAACTATTAGAGAATAACAATGTGCAACACAGTAACTATTACTGATTTCCTACTGTCTTGTTTTTGAAATCTAATATTGTTTTCACTGTTTTCTTTCATTTTAATGTTTTGTTTTCTTTTGTTCTCTTTAAAATAAAAAAAAAGATTTTACAGGCACATCCCCACTTTTGTTGTCCTGGGCAAAGAAACTTAACCCTCAGTGCGCGTAGGCTTCCTTCTCAGTAAAATGGGCTAACAACAGCGCCAACTCCCTCAATGCCAGGAAGATGGACTGGCACAGCACACAAACCACGTGGCACACAGTGGGCCTAGTACAAAGCCACTGCTACTCAAGTCCTGACTGAAGGTGAACCCACTGGGGAAGGTGAAATGACACATGGGGGGAATCACGCCAGCAAAGCATGAAGCCGAGTTAGAAGTCCAGCTCCAGCTGAGCCTAAAATGTGTCCCCATCTGCCAGCTTCCAATTGCCCTGGAGGACAATGCTTGACTCTTGGGGAGGCATGCTTGTCCTAAGGTACTCTTAAAAACTACCTCTCTAGGAAACTAAAACATTTGGGCAAAAATGAGGGTATTTAGCAGTCTATCTTCCATCGTATTGTTTATGTGCTTAGACATTGTGAGCTGTGGTTCACTCATCAATTTCCTACAACTCTGAACCTAAGACTACAAAAGCCCCACTGTTGTTAAATCCCGGAGTAGCTTTTTATACAATTCTACAATCCTCTCGTCTTCAGGTTACCTAGAGCCTAGGAAAGCCTGGGAAAGCCTCTGGGGAGTGCCACTGAACAACTCTTGGCCAGAGTGGATTTTGCTGAATATACACAGCCAATCGATAGCATCCACAGAGCAGTCAGCAAAGTCTTTGAAACTTGCCTGAATTTACACACAGGATCAGACACACAGGCTGTTTGGGCTTAATGGACCTCAGAGATCACCTAGTCTGGGGCTTTCATTCTCCATATGAAGAAATTGAGGCTCAGGGCTGGGACATGACTTTTGTCACCCATTAACGACACAACTATAACCATAATTCATATCTCCACATGACCAGGTCAGGGCTTAAGCAGACCAGCATTTATGTTTGGATAGTGGGTCTATTTATACACTGATCACATGCATCACAGTATGGAAAGCATCCTCTAGCAATGTTAGGGACACAAAATAGAGGACCAAATCATATTTTGGGGCATAATTAAAATGAAGCCCCAAAGAGATCAATAAGAGTGCTGAAGGATCACTGGTTCCAATCAAGAGACACCTTCCAAAACTGTCTGGGAACTACAGCAAAAAGCTCTGGTGGCCAGTGAGTGACGCAGTGATAGGTGGGAGTGCACCTAGCCAGACTGTGGTCCCCGGCACACAAACTAGGCAGGGTGGACCTTACCAACCTGACTCATGAGAGGACACCCATCGCCTTCCCTAGGAGATGTGGCCTGGTACTTGAAACTTCTGATAAATAACTACCTTGATCACAAACATTATGATTACACATAATAATTATTTTATGAAGAGACAATGGAAGTAACCACAGAATCTCTCACTAGAGATTATTTTATACCCTTTATCTGCAAGTCCTCTATAGAACTAGTACATCCCATGCAGAATTAGGTTACATACAGTTATGGGGCACGGAATTCATGGAATGGCTTGTATTCAGTAACACCTGTTTTGTAACATGGGGAGGCAAATGATAAAGCAAAAGAAGAGAGTATAAATGGCACAACCATCAAATCCCTCTCTGCTGAGACGCAGTCCAGTTAGAAAAACAAACATGGGCAACAAGATAAAAAGGGTGAGAAAGTTCTTCGAGTACTGTGAATTGTGCTTCCCAAATACCATGACGAAGAGGGGATTCTGAGCCAGCAGGTCTGGAGGCCAGAAACTCTGACAGGTGGTCAGGGGAGGAACTGCTGTTTGCAGGAGCTGTGCAAAGAGAGGTATTATCATAGTCATGTCCCGGCCTTCTCTAACTTCTTTCTTGTACTGGTTTCCTGCCTGGTGCATCATAATTTAGCTTCTGCCAGCCAGCCAAAAAATACTATGGGCTTCCTAGATCACAGCTAGCATTCAACATCAGACTCTTTAATTTCAATGTTCCCCAAACCTCCTTCCCCCACCAGTCTCGACATGTGTGGGAAGTACTCTGTGTCAGTTCCTGACCTTTAGTTGGTGAGGCACAGGTGAGACCAAGTTAATGTAAATAAACGCAGCCTGATAAAAGCTCAGGTGAGGTCTGCATTTAAAGGTCATCAGCATTTTTAGGTCTAACCTGAGGGAAGCAGATTAGATAGAATATTCCAAGACTTCTAGAGAACTACAAAAATGGTTAGGCACAACAACTTTATCTAGTAAGCTTTCCAGGCTGGTAGAGCAGGATGGCAAATAAATTTCAATTTAAAAACCAAACTGTATTCAAGTGATTGGTAGGGGTTGCTTGGAGGACCGTGTGGGAAAACACTTTGAGATTGGACCTGCGCCCAGCAGGAGAAGTGCAGTGACTGAATAACAATGTCAGAAGGGGACTGGAGGACGGCGACCCTCTCCAGAGCTAGGAGGCAGAGGAGGCAAGGATGTGCACAGGCTTGGAAGCAGCCGGCTAGATGTGATCACTTGCTTGGTAAAGGCCAAGTTATGAATGGTGAGGCATTTCTGGTGTGAAAGACCAGACTGGTGCCTGGGACTGGTTTCCATTCCAGTTCTGCCACTGGGACTCGGTACCCTACTACATCTTCTCACGGCAGAAGAGGAAGACAACAGAGTTAGTACCACTCAACAACAGCCCTGTGCCAGGAAACACTAACTGCTTTCCGTACACCACATTATTTCATTAACTCCTTCAAGCCTCAGTTTTCTCAGTCATGAAATGGAACCACAACAGTCACATGCTCTGTGGACTAAGTAAGGTAATCTGCCTGTATCCTGCAATCTGTCACGGAACTACAGAATATTAGCACAATGGTGATTTTAATCTACTGCACATAGGTTCAAGACTCATTTTACTAGATTCTCCTCTACACTCAAGCTTCCTCATACAAAAAACAAACACATCAGTACTATCGAGTAACAGTGCTGTGCAGGTGCCAGTGCATGAAAAGAGAGTGCTTAGCAAAGCACCTGGTACACACCAAACACCTGATAATGTTTCTTGTTAAATATTAGTACTATTTCAAAAGATCAGATCTTTACCACGGGTTTCATTAAGAGCATTAAGAGTTTTTTGATCATGAAAAATCATGGTAGAAAATCACTTTAACTTGGGGTCTTGCAGATTGAAGTTTTGAATATCATATCCCCTGACTTTTTTTAGGGACAAATGGCAGGTGGTAAAATTGGAGTCTTGGCCCCTTCTGCCTCCCTACAAGGTGAGCAGCTGAGCAGCAGTGCAGAGCTGTGTGCTTGGACGACCACGATTCAGCATGGGCAGCAGCTTTCGTGGCAGCAGCAGGAAGTGGGGAACGTTGCGCATGGATGCATGCCCCTTGGAAGGACTTGCCACAGGGCCATGGGGATTCTCCACTGACACAGGATGGACGGGCAGAGGAGGCCATCCATCAGTGCCAGGGGAGATCTGAAGTACCTGGCTAGTCAGGTGAAATAAAATAAATTATTTACTGGTCTCAGAATCCAGCTGCTCACTTGATGTCCATATGTAATGTACCGTTTGCTGCCCTGGACTCTGCAGAATGGAAGGAAAGCCTTTCTGGATTGCTGTGTGCAGGTATCTGTCACTGTCGTGAGAATGAAGGGGGGTTGTCATGAGCTTTGTAAGGAGGGAGAGACTCTGACACTGTGTACCTGAATGAACCTACATGTGAAACCAGCTTACTTGCTTCATGATACAGTACTCATGGTTTTTCTGATGGTCGCAAAATCCATTCGGTCTAATTAATGAAGTTTTTGCTTTTAATGCTAAAAAATGAACTCAGATGGTTAACAGAAACAAATGTGACACCAGCTGTTTAGAAGCTCCCCAGAGCTTGACTCTCCACTAGAGGGCGCCATTTATGTCCCTGGAAGTAACCCGAGGGGCTTGGGACCTGGATCAGCCTCACTTAAGAGAACCTGGGAAAGACTCCTCCACCACTGACCTCATCACTTTGTACTGGACAGGTCTCCATTGCGGTCAGCCCTAATCTGGGTGACTTGGTTCAGTATCTACAAAAGGGTATCTAGATGCAGCAGGAGGACTGCCAAGTTGGAGTCCAGCCTGGGTAATTTAGTGAGACCTGTCTCACAAAAACAAAAACAAAAACAAAAACAAAAGGAAAAGGCAGGGATATAGCTTAGTGAAAGCCACCTGCAGAGTGGGAGGGATGCAGGAGGGAGAGCCAGAGGCAAGATGAATGAGAATGAGAATGACTACTACACTAAGATAGGCTGCCACTCAGAACCCACTCCTATGGCCAGATACTTTCCTACCACAGGATTTTAAAAGGTAAATACTATCATCTGGGTTTGAACTCAAAGCCTGACTCCTCCCAGACTCTTCTGGGCACTTCTTTAGAATGCAGTTAGAATCTAATAAATTAAAGTTTGTGTTTTTGCCTTCAAAAAGAAGTGGAGAGAAGCCCAGGGTCTTGGTTATCACTGTTGGGCAGGCACTGCTTTTCAGGGTGCGGAAGGGGCAAGGGGGATCCACTGATATGCTCACCTGACCATATGCCTGCCTGGGACCTGTCTGGGCCACAGTCAGGCTTCACCCTGGGCTTCTGGTACTGGAGCCCACCCTGGAGAAAGCAGACTCCTCGCTACTGCGCGAGTACTGCAGGCAAACACAGGCTCAGTGTCTAAGCTCTGTGCAGCATTCTTATTTTAGTGAACTTCTACCTTGGAATACACAGGAAGTATGCAAATCAAGAGTTCATGTAGGGGCTGGGGATTTAGCTCAGTGGCATAAGCGCCTGCCTTGCAAATCCGTGGTTGTGAGTTTGTGGTTTTTTGTTTGGTTTTTTTTTTTTGGTACTAGGGATCGAACTCACAACCTCGTACTTGCCAGGCAGGCGCTCATGCTGCTGAGCTAAATCCCAAGCCCGCTGGTCATGAGTTTGATCCCCGGTACAGATAAAATAAAAAATAAAATAAAATAAAATAAAATAAAATAAAATAAAATAGTTCATGTAGCATGATTTTCCCACAAGGTCTACAAGCCACATAACCAGTGCTTACCAGCGCCCTGCAGCATAGGTGCCTCTCTCAGACCAGGATGACCACTATCGTAACTCCCTGCCCAGGGCTATGCCTATGCTTTTTTTTTTTTTTGGAGATGGGGGTCTTGCTATGTAGCCCAGGCTGGCCTTAGCTTCCCAAGTGCTGGAGTTACAGGTATGCATCACCATGCCTGGCTTATTTCTTGACTGTTATAGAAATACAAATATATATACATAAAATCTTTGTAGTTCTGGGGCTTGTGCATGCCATGCAAATGCTCTACCACTTAGCTCACCCCTAGTCCTAGGGGATCTGGCTTCTTTTTATACAGTCTTGTTATTTTTATTTCATCAGGAAAAATATCCCCAGAGTAAAAGCACTGATCTACTTCATGTGTTAAGAATTAACATTAAACAAGTAATCTTATCATCTTAAGACATACAGGGACTTTTTTGTGTGAAAATAAATAAGTACAGAAGGAAGGAAAAAGGTAGGCTCTGTGTTTTGGTTGCTGGTCCATCTATTTAGCCCACTGAAATCACCATCTCCCAGCAGCTGCTGCGTATGTGTGCATGTGTCCACGTGCAGTGCTGGGGAGGGGCCCCAGGGCCCTGCACAGGCTAACTTTGTGCTGCATGTGGTCCACCACCGAGCTACACCCTAGCCCCAGCAGCTGCAGCTTACCAGGCACTTGTGACCTGCCAGGCATCTTTCTGAGTATTTCGTGTGTGCTGTGACGCTTCCTCCTCATAATTACCCTATGAGATAGGGACTATTATTATCTTTATGTTACAGATGAGGAAATCGGGGCCCTGAGTCACTGATTACGGTGATCCAGCTGACAAATGAGCCGGGTCTGCACCCGGGCCCCTGACTGCTGAGCCTGTCCTCTCAACTGACTGCCAGGCTGGAGCCAACCACTTTGCATGGAGCATCTTCCTTGTTTCCAATAGCAATCTTCAGGAGCTGGTATTACTGATATTCTCATCTAAACAGCACAGAAAGACAAAGACCCTCGCTGAAAATATGCAGCTAGTTATTGATGGGGCACAGTTTGTGCCAATTGAGGTTCATTTGCTCATTTCTATGTACTAAGCTGAACACTGCAAGTTCCCGTCAGTCACACTGGGAAGGAATATGTAAGGAACTTCTTGAGGCACTGGACGTGTTAGCCAGACTCAGACTAATGCCAACACCAGAAAGGTTTTAGCACAGGACAGAAAGCATTTGGGAGAAACACAGAACCAGTGAGCCCTAGAGTTATAATTCAACGATCCTCCCTTGTGCCAGAGGCAAACGAGACCTAGCAAGGGGGCAGTGTGGCAGAGCCAGGGTCCAAGTCAGCTCCTTGACTGAGCCTGGCACCCTCCCTGCTGCTCCTGACCTGCCCCACATGGAGACCTTTGCTAGGGAGCAGGTGACTCAAGGTGGTCAGATAAGGATTCTGACCAGGCCACCAGCACCGGCCCCCATGAGCAGGTCCAGGAATATCTCTCTGCACCTCAGTTACTCTCTCTGTCAGATGGGGACAGTAAAAAATACCCAGCTTTTAGGTAGCTAAGGAGAACACATAAAGCACTTGGCACAGAAACCAATGCACGGCGGTTGCCATGATGACAATGACCTATTACTATTATGTTGACTGCCTCGGCATGTTTTCTACTCCAGTTGGGTTTAAGTCAAAATAAAAGTTTAGCACTTAATTGGAACAAATTAACCCCAAATATGAAAGTTAGTTCCAGGTTATCTAGAGACGCTCCAGACAGAACCTCTGGGATCCTTAAACAGCTTCCCGAACGAATCAGCAGTGTTCCCTGGCAGGGTGGGGAGGCCACCCGAGGAGGGAATTACGGGGACGGGAAGCATCCCGAGGCCTCACAGAAGCCTATCAGTTTGAAAAGAGGTGCGTGTTGATTCTATTTCCAATCTTCTGCTTCAGAAATGAAAAGAGGCAGAGCACTCAGGTGGGGAAAAGGATGCACTTTAAATTTCACTGTTTAAACAGATCCTCAGCAAACAGATTACTGTCAGTCATTCGGGTCACAGGGAAGCAGTGCACCGTGCTTTCCTCATTTCTGCACTGATTCCCAGCAGACAAGGGTTCGGTTTGTCACCTGTTTATGCACTCACCTAACTGCACGTCCGTTGTGAATCGCAGCCTGTGGATCATGCTGACTTTGAATGACTTGTAGTGGTGGCTGCTGAGCATATCCTGAACCGTAGCTATGTCAATTTGCGAGTCTTCCTCAAAAACTCCGTCTGCCCTTGAACCTGGGGAGGAAACAAGCACTTTAACACATAAAGATACATGAGGCTTGGCAAATGGTGTCTGCTTAAAATGCTTTGGGATAAATTAAAATAATATGGGCTGTTTAATTTGGAGACGAAAAGGCTGAGCGATGACTTAATAATGCCATTCCAGCCATTCCAGTAAACAGAGAATGGTAACATATTAATCATTCAACAGGGCTGGGGATTTAGCTCAGTGGCTTAAGTGCCTGCCTGGCAAGCGTGAGGTCATGAGTTTGATCCCTGGTACCAAAAAAAAAAAAAAAAAATCATTCAACAATTAATTCCACAAACAGTGCCTATTCTATGGCAGGCCCTTGGCTGGACAGTAGGGAGAGAGGAAGGACAGAAAAATTCCTGCTTGCTCTCAGCAAGGAGCTCGGTCTCCACAAGGGTCACACAACGTGGGTGATCACACGTGGTTTTCTAATTGTGATTTTCCTGACTGCAGAAGTAATCCATGCTCCTTGAAGAAGCCCTGAGCCAAGCCGCTTCTTGCCCCGTGACCCACAGCCTCCACTGGTTGGTGTATGACAGCCCGCTGGCCCTTGGATGTCTGTGACAGTCACCTCACTGGCCTTCTATCCACCAGGCTCCCTCTGTAATCCAGCCATCACAAGACCTTTCAATTCATCCTTCCAAAGGCTCGATCACTCACTCACTCGTCACGTGGTGAGTGAGAGCCTTGTACACGCTAGGTACTCTATCATGTGACACGGGAGACAGACAGGCAGACTGGTGCTCATAAACCTCCCTTGGCTTCCCAGGGCTTTCTGAATGTAGCATGCACTTTCTTCCCACAAACTGCTCCGCTTTGAGGCTTTGGGAGGCTAAGCCACACGGCCAACTCACACTGAGCAAAGGCAAACCATCTCTTGGTCCCCCAGAGTCTGAAATGTGGACTTCTGAAGGTAGAACTGCTGGTGCCATGTGGGGCGAGGGAGCACCTGTCTAGAGAGGGCATCTAGAGCAGGGGGCCCTGCCTTGTGTTGAGCATCCGAAGACGGCTCCACAGGTTAACGCATACAAACTCCTCAGGGTAGAAGCGGGGATGAAAGACGAGAATTGGGGATCAGCTGGACAATCCTGTTATGCCATGAACAGCCTGACAATTACACACGTTTACTTCTCACGGTCACTGCCCACAGGGCAGTGAAGTTGTTATGAAGTTGTCCCCTAGGGCTGGCAGTGTAGTTCAGTGGCAGAGCACTTGTGTAGCCCGTGTGGGGCCCTAGGTTCAATCCTGGCAACACACCGAAGTTGGTTTCCGACGCTTTCACACTGAATGTATTTAATAGGAATCATGTATTCCGTTTCCAAATGCTATAGTTATTTCTAACTCGGACAATTTTAGCAGCTCTATAAGGCTTTCCCCTTGGTAACGAAGTGCGAGGCCTCTGACAGAGTCCCATCTAAGAGCGTCTCGTCACACTGTCCTCTCTGCTCAGGTCACGCTTCTCCCCATCTCCGTCCCGCCCAGTCACCTCCCTATTTTTTTCCTGAGGATCTCAGCTCCAGGGATGGTCCAGGGCAGCCTCCCTGACTTGAGGCCCACAGTGTGGTTCAGCACCTTCTGCTGCCGCACCCTGCATCTTCTCTCAGCACAGTCAGTAATTATCTGTCTCTACCTCGAGACCAAAAACTCCCAAAGGGTGGACAGAGTGTGCTTCAATTACCGCCGCGCCCAGACCCTGCCAGTACTAGAAAGCAAGAGCTCAGTAAAACGTACTGGATGGCACAGGTGCCATCTCCACAGGAAGGCAAGAGTCGGGAAGGCCGGGTGACTTAACCAACATTGTACTGGGGGACACAGTGGAGTTGTGCTCCATATCTCAAAAGGCCACCGGGTCACCCGTTTCCTTTTTGGCGACACGTGTGATTTTGAGCAGCGGTGCCATGATCACAGTCACTGCTGTCTTCTGAGTAAGGTGCACATTTGAACTGAGAGCTGATGAGGAGCTGGGATTTAGAACAATCGTTCACTTTCTCCAACCCACATTTTCACTGAAACGTAACTCCCAAAATGTTTACTTCTATGTTAAGAGAATTTTTATACATGAAAATTACAGGGAATTGTAAAATATTAAAATCTTTTAATGTTTTACAAGTCATTTAAAGCCATCTTTTCTAGAATAATGCCATTATTAGATATAGCTCAGCTATGAACTCCAGACTTCTGTTTCTTTATTAATTAGTGTTTTTAAAAAATATCGCAGGTACTCAATTTGGAAAGCGGTAACAGCTCATTATGTTAAAATGCCAATTACTACAAAAAAAATCCACACTTCAGATTTTTTACATTTTATGATGTTGGATTAAAACCAATTTAAAAATTACTATAACGTGACATATAATTTTTTACTGAGTAATTTCAATGCCAGCTGCTAATAAAGAGTCTTAGCTGTAAATGATAATTCAGATGCTTTTAGATAAAGTGGTGCATAAATATGGCTAGAAATTGATTTAGCTTCTTACAGAAGCTACTGAAGAATGACATATTTTGTTTAATACACCAGCTAATGTAGTCCTAAAAGCTCAAACAAGTGCCAGTTTTCACTCCTAAATTTGCTGTGGGAGATTAATGAAAACTTTATATTTTGCTGAAATGTTAATAATGGGCAGATGAGATGATAGGATTTTAGTAGAGGTCTTAAAGCTATGGAATAACCAGCAAGGCTTGTCAATTTCCTTGTATTAATTTTGTTCAAGACTTATAAGCTGGAGCTGGCTCAACACACTAATGCTTCATGCACTGACCTTCTACTCTCTGCCAGTGTAAATTCACATCCCATTTGAGGATTTAAGCCCCCCTGATACTCGGGTGAGCTCTGAGCCTTGCTCCTGCTGACAAGGGGCATGTTTGCTTTTACGATCAGAAGGGCAACAGCACCTGGGGGAGCAGGGAAGGAGTGGTCCTGTGCATGCCTCTAGCTTACACTGCTCACTCCAAAGGCTATTATCTGCTGAATGGAACACTGCTGGCCTTGAAGGTCCAGGGCCATTTGAAGTAGACCCAGGAGTGCCACTGCCTGGAGTGGCATGTCTCTGTGTTCATGTGACTTGAAACCACGTCTCCCCATGGCAGCAAAGTGCTAGACTGTGGGAAGGCACTGGTGAGATGGGGCAGGGCTCCTGATCCTCAGGAGCTTACAAACTAGCTGCAGAACACAAAGAAAACAGTATGAGCAGAGAGAAGTACCCAATAAATGGTACATGCAATACACATTTTATATACAGGCAAACACTTGAAGCAAAGCATTATATCAAAAGCATGCTTCTGAACCAGAAAAATTCTATGCCTTATGTACACTTTCACTGTTTGTATCCTTCTGGAAAAGGGTGAACCCAACCACACATGAAAGATGCTTGGCGCTGCACCATTTGCATATTAAAATTATTATACTATGAACTTTAAACTAAAAAGTCTACTTTTGTTCAAGAGAAGACATTTTTATCTTCTCAAAGTGAAAAGCAGAGAAAGCCAGGATGCCTTAAAAATAAACATACAAAAACCCCTCACTCTCTAGACCATTAATTTAATTGAAATATAACCCTTTGGTATTTTGTTAAATTAGCAATTAAAAAGGTCACAAGCAATTAAATGAAACAAAAGCCATACTGTGTTCATCTACATTAATGCTGAACTGGGTCTCCTCTTGAATGACAAGATAAATTGTAATGGTGCCTTCAAAGACTTCACAATGTATTTTGTCAAAGTCGGGAGTGTTAATGTCTCTATGTGCCATGGATTACCATAATGTGTCGTGTCAAAACTCGTGAGCTGCAATAACTCAAGTATTGTGATAGATCAAATTTTAGGGTGGGGCCTAACAGTGACTTGAGTACCAGGACTTACATGGACTGACAACAAGGCTCTGAGAGAAAGAAGAGAGAGTGCACCTGCGACGTGAAAGGCTGGGGGACAAGCAGAGCGTCTGAGAAAGCAGCTCAACATTCTGGGGTAAGAATCCAGGGAGGGAAATCAAGGCTCCTGTCTTAGGTGAAGAATGGACAAACCTGGCCAGTGCAGGAAGGGTACAGGGAAGCAATGGGCAGGTAAGGAAGGAGGCAGGCAATAATAGGCCCGGCAGTAAATAAAGAAAGAAGGGTGGACAGAGAATATAGTTCAGTGGCTCAGCGCTTGCCTGGCAAGTGTGAGGTTGGGAGTTTGATTCTAGGTACCAAACAAACAAACAAACAAACTTACCAAAAACAAGGAAAGAGGAGATGCTATGAGACAATCAAGGACTGGGAGGTGGCTCAGAGGGCTTAATAACATCAGACAGAAGATGAATACAGAGCTCAGCAATGTACATTCAAACTCTAGCTCTAACACTAAGAGTCAAGACTGGCCAGTACCTTGGCATGAGTCCACTGGCAGGAAAGACAGAACAGGACAGACCCACTGTACCCTGGGGTCCATGCTGCTTCCTTCTGCTACTCCTGTATCTCCTCTCCCCTATTCCTGCCTCACCTATGCCTCTAAGCTCCTATAAGCAACACAGGGCAAAGGACTGCTGAGATGAACAGTGATTCTCAAAGTGTGATCTGGGACCCACAGTGTGTGTGGGGGTCCCTGAGACCCCTTCATGCAGCCATAATTTCAGCATTACTTTCATAATGGTAAGACATTGTTTGCCTTTTTTGTGCTCATTCTTTTACAAGTATATAAAGCAAAAAAAGTTCTACATTGCAACAAACCTTTAAGAAACTATCACTTAAGTTTTGATATAGTAATAAAAACTAAAAATTACCTGAGAAGGCTATTGAAATACTTGCCCCTTTTCTACAACATATCTGTATTAGGACAATTTTTAAAATATACTTCAGCCAAAACAACATACTGCCACAGATTGGAGGCAGAAGCAGATATAAACATCTAGGTGTCTTAGAGCTAGATATTTATTGGGATTTGCAAAAATGTAAAATGGTGCAGCTTTTCTTATTGAAAAATTCAAATGCAGTTTTCATAAAAAATTTTTATTAAGTATTAGTAAATTTCTCAATTCTTTATAACCCAGTAAATAAAAAGTTCACTGCAGTCCTCGATAATTTTCTTGTTCAATGCTGGTGTTGAACCCAGAACCCTGCGTATGCTCTACCACTGAGCTACACTCCTACCCCCTCCTCAGTAACTTTTAAGGGTATAACGAGGCCCTAATACCAAAAGGTTTGAGAGCTGCTGACTTGACTGGTTGTTATGCCTTCTCTTCATGGTCCCTTGATGTCCACTTAAACACCCAGAAGGGGACACAAAAGTACAGTTACAGCTGTGTTACAACCTGACAGCAAACAGGACTGGGAAGCTGATGTACACGTTTAAGAGGAGCGAGTTTGCGTCTGCAGTGAGACCAAGGCTAATTACATCGGCTACTGTCTACAGTTAAATTAAAGCTCAGGTCAACTCATCTGCTAGTGGCAGATTTCCTGTGTTCATACATGCAAACTGCAAGGAACTTTAAAGTTCACTTTATGCTTTAATGCATCTTAGAACAAGTCTAGAAAAGCACTAATCTAGTGTAAGTTAGCTGTTTCGGTCTCTCTTTTCTAAAACGCTCTATGCCAACTCTAGAACTCAACTGGAAGATCTTTACGACCCCTTTGCCCTTCCACCGTCATTGGGCACTACCCTGCTGAGTGTGCTTCAGTCCAGACATAGCCACCACCGCGCCAGGCAGGAACTTGAGAAGGCGGAGGCTGAGTTGGTGGGACGGGACAGGCAGGCCGGGGAGGCTGCGTGTGGGGAGCGTGCGGTGTATCCATGGGGCTGCCTGCCTCTGGCTGGAGCAGAGGTGTAAAGAAGAGCAGTGGAAGGGAAGATATTGGGGTGGGGGAAGAAGTGATTTCAACATGGTGGTGTCATCCAGCTCAGGCTCTGATGCACAGAAAATGCTGCTGTGAAAGGAAGTGAAGAAAGAAGAATGAACAAATCATCATCTCCTCCTCCACTCTGCCTGTCTAACTGGTTCCCTTGCAACCCCGTCCCTGACAAACCCACTGCTTCAGTCCCTTGGACTTTACTCAGGTTATGGTATCTTGCCAGGGCATCCTTTCCACAGCTAAACATTTGTATACTTCGAGGTCTAGTCCAAATGGAGCTTTCCCTGACTCCACAACTGAAACCTGTGGTCCTCTGTGGAAGTATCTGTACTTTCCCTGTGGACTAGATGCTCCTTGATGGCAGGAAAATTCTACCTTCCACTGTATACCATGCAGCACACAATGGATATTCAATAAATGTTGCGAGTGGGATGAATGAAGTTTGGTGCAACTGTAAACTCCAATGCAATGAAGTTTTATGTTAACCAATGAAATACCCGAGGTTTACATACTGTCCTCTGTGTTCACCTTGGTTAACAAACCCTAACTCAGGCTCCTCCGCAGACTGGGGAGTTGAGGGCAGGGATCCTGCCTCAACAGCAGTTAACATTTACTGAGCGCTTACTGTCACCAGACGCCATGCCCAGCGCTTCGAACACATTAGTTCACTTAATTTCTCCAGGTTGTTATTTTGGGCTGGATAACACACTCTTTATACAGCGAGAAAAAAAAAAAGAGACTCAAAATGTCATCTTGCTACTGCAGTTATCCAATAAGTACAAGCAGAGGCCAGGAATCAGACCCAGCCCGTGTAATCTTAAAACTGCCCTTAACCCCACCGAATCTCTTTTAGGTGAAAGTTCCTTTAAAGCGCCGGGAGTGTACAACTCCATGGCCGTAACAGGATCTAAGCACACAATCATGCCTGGCATCCAGAACAAAGAAATCAGGATAAAGCCTAGCTGTCTCACTCTTCACTAAGACTCAACGCTGGATACATAAATGAGTCACAGAGAAAAACTCGTCCTTAGCTCTGCATCCATCACACTTTTTTTCCAGAGGCCATTTAAATCCCCAAAGTCTCATAAGCCCAAAGCTTCTCTTCTATTAAACACTTCCCTTCAGCTACTAGTCATTTTTGCTGGTCTCTAAAAAACGATCAATAGGTGATATACTGTAACACACACACTTCTCCGCGGTAATCTCTTTACCGCCATCAGGATCACACAGCAGGATATATCCTTCACTAGAATCTGCCAGGCTACAACCAGGGCAGGGATCTTGCTGTCACAGTGCTTAATTGATTAAACTCTTGGAGCCAGAGCCAGCCAGGCTGGAGGACTTTCCACATGGAGATTTCAGACCTCCCTCAATAAATCGAGGTAATCTTGCTTTATGAAGTGATCAGAAGGCGACAGTTTCAGGTGTGTAGGGTTCCTACGAAGAGCCGATCAGGGATGGAGATCCTATGAGGCCCTGCGTCCTAGACTTGCCGGTCCCTAGAGCCCATCCTTCAGCACCCACCCACCCTCCGCCTGTTTCACTGTAGTCCGTCCATTCCAGCGTGCGCCAGGCGTGTGTCAAGGCCTTTGGATGAGTAGTCCCCTGGCGTGGAATATTCTTCCCGTACTCTTTCACTCTGTTCTTCTGTCCTCAAGGGGGCCTTTCTCTACTACCGGCCCTGGGCCCCAGCTATCCACTCTCCATCTCTGTGGCACCGCCACTGTGGACTCCATGATGAAGGGCTTGGTTTTTGTCACCTCCCAGAACCAGCCTGGCCTTGAGCACAGTAGCAGTGTCAGCGTTCAGGGAGCCCAACGTGAATCCAACTCCCCTTTAGAAGATGCAGTGTTTGTTACTGTTTAAGGGGTTAGGCCAATGGTTCATTATAGCTTTGCTCTGAATTAGGTTGACAGAATTTCCCATCACTTCCTCTTCCTCCAATGTGTTTCTGTTCCTAGTTGGAGCACAGGAAAAGATACAGGGTCTTTTTAGGAACCTGGTGTTTTTGACAATTTACATGGAAAAATACCTAAGAGCTGTAACATCTGATCAACTCTGAGGTAAACCTCTGAGTCGTGGACTAGGGCACAAATGCTGGCAGAACCCAACCTCCCATCGAGTCACCGCAGAAATGTCACCTGATGCATCACCAAACCATTAGATAGGGGCTGCAGGGCAGATTCTGAGGCCAGGAGCCTTCTGGAGGAATGCAAATCTCCCTGCCCTCACTCAGAGCCCAGAGTTTGTGGCTCGTCAAACATGTTTCCTTACTGCTTTAATGTACCAGTGTATTGCTTAATGAAAGTTCTTAATTGTAATTCAATTAATTACATACACAGAGTCCCCAATTACATTTTCCAATAAGACATTGGCTGTGGTACAGGTCTAAATGCACTTAACCAATTTTAATATATTAAGACCAATTTCCCCTGAATACTAATTACTATCTAATGATAAAATGAAAAGGGGGGAACTTTTAAGAAAGGGGGAGAATGAAGAATGCAATTCATGTGGACGTTCTCAGCCTATACAGCACAGGCAGGCACCCACTGCCGAAGCAGTAGGTGTGGACAGAGTTTTTCTTGTACAGGTCGGCACAGCTTTTTCACCCCCTGTATCAGGTACTACAATGCTGGAGCGGCCCGTGGGGCACCCAGGAGCTAGAGGGAAGACAGAGGTAACAGAGCAGAGGAAAAAGGCCATCGCTCCAGCCCCAATCGGCTGCCACGCCTATGTCAGCTGGCCACATCTCAGGCACAGACACCTGGGAGGAGCCGGCTCTTGGACAGTGCACTGTGGTTCATTACGCGTTTTTAATGTACATTCCCAGTGACTTGCTTCCATTGCTTCGTCCTCACAGCAGCCTTGCAAGGTGGGGATACCACATCATGTCTCACAGGTGAGAAACAAGGCTCGCTGAAGGACTCACACAACGTGACAGTGGCACAGACATCTCAACTTTCCTCCGAGGCCCACTGCCAACCAGCCCATGCTAACTACACAACAAGAGGTGAACACTAGTATTCAGAGACAGCATTTGTTAGTGTGCCGGAAACTATTACACAATATCAACTTGAAAAAAAACCCTCACCAACACTGGGAGTTCCTCAGAGTGCACACCTACCCCCTGAAGTCGCACACCTGGCTTTCAGCCGTAACTCAATCTAAGATGTGTGCAATGAATACCACAAGTGATTTCTATTTGTAAACAGTTTATTTTCATTATCACATTTTCTTTTGTATTTGATGAGTGCTGTAGTGTAATAAAAGAGGGTGAAAGCCCTGGTATTCAAGTCACACGACACAATCGGACAGATTAGCAATTTGTAACTGAAGAAGGCAAAGCCTTCAGAAGCAGAGAGGAAGCACCAGGGAGTCTCTGGGCCTGGCACAGAGCACAGACAGGAGGAGGAGTTGGCCCATATGTGAACAGGCATCACAGGAAGGTTCTGGAAGCACACCAGGATATGCAAACACGCATTCCCTCCGTTCTCCTATGGTGGCATTTCTTCATTTTTTTTTGGTAGCAGTGGTGTTTTCTGGGAAGGGAGTCCAAATATTACCACAAACCACCTCTGTATGTAAAAATGCTCACCCAAACTTTGAGTTTTCTTTAGAAGCCATGCGTAGTTACCCTGGAGCCCCAGTGAGAAGCCTGGTAACAGCGGGGGTGTAGGAGGCTCATTCCATTGGCGGAGTGAGGCAGGTCTGGCCAGACATGGGCATGTGGACAGGGGCTAGACAGGCTCCCTGACCAGCGTAGGTCAGGCTAGCGTGGGAGTGAAGGCGACAAATCCGTGTCATGGGACCAAGGATTAGAGAGGAGTAGGCGAGGGAGTCTGAGCCCAGGGGGTGGCAGCCAGGTGGTCTGAGGGGGCTTCTAGGAGGAGCTGCCTGCTCTCCTGGGCCTTCAAAGGGCCATTAAAGGCGGTGAATGAGGCTCGCAGATCATGACCTATGGTGTTCCTCCCTAGCACAGCCCCTCCCTGGGGGATTACCCACTCTTTCTCAGTCTACCCTTAAACGAGGGAAATTAAGAAGCAAGGCACTGAAACTATGAACAGTCTTAGCCATTCTGTGAGTCTCCTTCAAAAGACAGGAGATCAAAGGAGGCTGAGCTAATGTTTAAGGAACACTGACATTCTCTCTATAGCAACTGCTCTTCAGGAAATAAAGCAATTAGATTCAGCTTTTTCGCTAGATCTAATGGATGGAAGACACAAGTTCCAGGGCCTTCATTATTATGAATGTGACATTAGCAAATCCCTTCTGAGCCTCAGCCTGTCTTCTCTAAAGTACAGATGATGACCACACTAGCCTAAACGTTTATCACAACAGCACCTATGTCTCATTCAATATTCACAAAATCCTTGTGAAATAGATTCAACACTCTCCATTAACACAGGATACGGAAGCACAGAGAGGTGACATTATTTGCCCAGTGTTAGAGGCTGCAAGTGGTTCACCCAGGGTCAGCCTCAGTCTAGTCTCCGTTTCAAGTACTACGCTGAACCACATAACCATAGCTTAGTTGTAACAGAGGCTCAAAGAGTTCTTTGGCTGAAAGCACTAACTTTTTACTTGGGCCTCTCTTTTGCCACTTTAAACTTTGGGTAAAATGGCCCTGAAGCAAGGCCAGCAGATTACTTTGGCTGCTGGTTTCAAACAGGAGCCTAAAGAGAATTCTTTCTGTGGTCTGTTGGCCATTTTAGAACTTTGGAAATGGAATGGTTAATTCATCAGAAAGAAATAGCAGGTGAGTATGGCGGACTTGGGGGGCTCGGGACCTGCACCATGTGGTTGACTCGGGGTGCCGGGAGAACAAGGAACTCTTCCCCTCTCTGGTGGGCGACTGAGAGTGTGGCAGACTTTCGGCAGCCCGAAGGAGAGAGACCCTGGCCCATCAGGACCTGCACGATGCAGTTGACTCGGGGTACTGGGAGAACAAGGAGCTCCTCCTCTCTCTGGAGGGCGGCTGTGAGCCTGCTGGCACTCAGGCTGAAAATCAAACATCTCATGTCATCCTGTCCCTCATCCTGTGTTGCAGCCCCCCCCACTTAGCAAGTGGGAGCCAGTGAACTACACATCTTGTGAAAAGATTGGCTATGTTATTTAGTATGAACTCCCTGTATACAAAGATATGGACAACCATTTGGAAGAAAACAAGAGACAATATGACAGATAGTGAAGATGTCTGGTTGTCTAGCTTTGAAATTTATGCTTTTTTATGGCCTGTTTGTTTTGTTGTGTTTAATTTCACCCCCTTAAAAAAAAAAAAAACTTTGGGTAAAATGCCCACTGATCATTTAAAGAGTATCTACCTAAAAACTGGTAAAACAAAGTTGATTAACTCTAAATGTATGTACCCTCTCTCATTTTCATTCAAGGCTACAGATACCAGGATAAGAGTAACTAAGACATTTTTCAAGATTCCAGAACAGTGCCAGGTATGCTGGCACACAACTTGTAATCTTAGCACTCAGGAGGCTGAGTCAGGAGGACTGCAGGGAATTCAAAACCAGCTTGTGCTACATAGTGAGTTCAAGGCCAGCATGAACTGCATAGTGAGAGCTTGTCTCAAAAAAAAAAGAGAGAAAAAGAAAAAAGAAAAGTCCAGTGTGTCTTGCAGGCAGGCAGATCACCCCATGATGGGAATTGACACCCCCTAATTAGAGAAATCATTTCATAATGGGAACTGAACTGCCCAAGGCCAACAGACCCCACTGAACCAGAGAAAAAACAATCAATCAGACCACAGTGTGACAAAACTGTTGGATCATTCATATTTTTATCCTTGACTTTTATCCTAGCCTGTATGATCCTGAAGTTCACTGTCAGTGCCCCAAAGACAGGAATGCTGGCCCCCCTTCCACTCCAGTGTGGCCACACTGAATAAACTCCTTTCTGGCTTCACCACCACTCATCTCTCTGGTTGAGCCTTTGAGGGGCAGGTGTTCTAATCTGGTCTGTTGGGACCCTCAGAATCAGGTTTCTGGCCTAGAACTCCCATCACACAGTGAGTGATAAAATATAAAGACAGGATATTTGACTCTTTCAGGTTTTCCATGAAACTGGTTTAATTTGAGGCCTATTTTAGATCTGGTGTTGGGAAATTCCAGAGTTTCTCTCTCAAAGCTATGGAAAGAATAAACTGGTTCTTTCTGGATGGGCTATGCACATATGATCAGTAGGAAAGGTCACCAAGAACACTTGGCAGAAAAGAAAATTGAGACTCAGTTTGGTGCCAGGATTTATATAGAAGCTTGGACAAGAATGGAAGTCTTGTGACATTACATCCTCTCCATAACGAACTCATTGCTTCCTTCTGGTCTGATTCCAGCTTCGAGCAGATAGTTGGCTGAAGGATGCAGTAGATTATCAGACAAGAATCCAAACTGGAAAGCTCAAGGACTTTGGCTTGTCATTTTCTTATTTAGGCCAAGATCCAAGCACAAATGTTAGCTCTTAGTCCCTAGGAAGAAACTCTTTGTCATATCAGCTTCATTTGCAAGCTTTTCTCTCACAACGTATGAAGACAATTGTCACTGCCATTCTCAGGGCTGAAAATTTAGGTTATCAACAACCTCAGAGTGGGCTTTGGAATCAGAGAGCTGACTTAGAATTTTGGTGCCATCACTTACTGGCTGGCAACTCTGGGCAAGACACAACCTTTCTTCACAAAAAATATGACATATAGGGTAGCTGTAAAAATTGTCAGAGAAAGTACTTGCAAAATGTTTAGCACACGCCTTACAAAAGCAGGCCTAGATAAATAGTTTTTAAAATGTCCTTTGACATGACTGACATAAACATTTTATGATCTATTTTTGAAAAAAATTGAAAGGCTTTTATCCATTCATGGCAAATTTTTCTTTTTTCTTCTTTTTGTCTTCTGAGATCGTCTTGCTTTGTAGTCCAGGTTGGTCACTGTGTAACCCAGGCTCAAACTTGAGGTCCTCCTGCCTTAGCCTTCCAAGAGCTGGTATTATAGGTGTGTGCTACCATGCCCAGCTACAGTCTTTTTGATCTAATGGTTTTATTTATGAAGTATATATCCACTCTGGAACACTGAAACACACTGGGAAAATACCACTCTTCCACACTCTTTGGTCCCATGACACAGGCTTACAGATGCCCTACTCCTACTCTCTTGTCCTTCCTCTCCGTGTCTGAGGGCTCTGGGAGTTCTGTGCCTGCAGACCTCCATGCCTGTGCCATCTGCAGTGTCAGTTGCAGAGCGCTGCTCTTTCCTATTTATTCATCATGGCTCGCATTTACAGAGTGCTTATTATGTAACAGGCTCTGTTCTTGGAGCCTGTTAGAATTTTAGAATTAAATTTCACTGATTCCACCATCGACCCCCCGAGGGTAGATAAGCTACACAGGAGAGGGTAAGTCAAGCGTCTGTAGTCACAGAGTTATAGGTAGCCCTGTCAAACGTAAGCCTGTGCAGTGGGTTCCACAGTGGTGCACAGCACATGGCCATAACTTTGCTTGCTTCTGAAACCGCTTTATGGACAGTGCACCTGTCCTGGTCAAACACACCAGCAGAAGTGAAAGCAATTCTATTTTAAAAATACTTTCCTTTGCTTTAGTCCATCTTTTTCTTAGGTAGCTATTGGTCCTTCTTTGGGCTTGCTACTTTAAAAAAAACCCACTTTGTATGAAACCATTTTTTAACAATTTATTTCCATTGTGCAAACTAGTTATAATAGTTTACTGATTTCCAACTGCTGCCTGTCTTTACCCTTTCATGGACTGATTTGGTTCACAGATGTAAGAAGTGGAAGCATCTTACAAATCCTTTGAGAGGGAGACGCTGAGGCCCACAGAGGTCACACGACTAAATTAAGACTGCTCATGCTTAGAGAAGGAGCAACCACTCGAGCCCAGATTCAAAGCTTTATCCACCAGTCCTTATGGCTTCCATTTCCTAATGGGAGAAAGTTGGCCCTTCTTATAGAAACGAAAACATAGCTAAGCTGAAATCACGATATACTGCTGAATATTGTGCAGCAGTTAAGAAGGAATTGGCGAATTTACATGTACAGTAATATGTGATTAGCAGGGAATCGTATCTATAACATACTGCTAACATGTTAAGGGGAAAGTGGGGAATGGCTCACTATCATGTGTTTTTTAAAAAGTAGAGCTACAAATATTGAATGTGTGTCTGCTTGTGTGTACAGAGTGATTCATACAGACACTGGGAACACGCTCGCTGCGTACTGGTGAGCCCTGGAACGACACTGGAGAAAGCGGCAATGCTTCTTCGTTCCCCTGGGAGGGAAAGCAGAGCGTTAGGGGGACGGGGGCTCCCCATGAACATACTTAGGCCGTCTGAATCAAAACACTGTTGATGTGTGAAAGTGTTATATACCCAAAATATTTACCAGGACCCTAAAAAAAAAAAAGCCTTTAAAGAGTGAACGAAAATGACCAAGAGTAAGGTAGTGAGTGACTGGCCATTGGTATTAGATAAAGAATTCATCCACGTTATGCAGCGGTACATTGGTGCAACTGCCTTGGGCAGGCCAGGGTATTGCAAGCAGTCTGTGACTTCGAATGTCAGAAGTCTACAGTGAGAGAGGTTCTCATTAACCTTTGTGTATATGAACTTACCCTTATTTCTGGTGTGCTTTTTCTTAGAAAATCACATATACTCACTTTAGAAACTCTGAAAAGCACAAGTCTGTATCAAGAAGGAGGAAAACGAATCACTCAGGTAACTTAGTTATTGTCAACCAAAGATAACCACAATGAACATTTTCCTTCTAATTTTTATATGATCTTTAAAAAAAATTTTTTTGGGGTTTTTTTTTTTTGATACCTGGAATAGAACTCAGGATCTTGCACTTGCCAGGGAATTCCTTCTAATTTTTCTTTTATTCTTTTTTATTTGCCTGTTTTGTTCTCACATAGTTAGGAGTAGTCTATATGTGCTATTTTGTAATTTTGTCATTCTTTCTCTTTAGTATTGTATCAAAATTACTTTTTCTTAATACCAAACACAATTTTTATTGGCTGAATAACATTCTACATCTACTGAGACAAATTTCTCCTTTTTAATCTGGTGTTACGACAAATTAGATGGACTGGATTTTTCTAACGTTAAACCAATTCTGTACTTTTAGAGTAAGTCCAACTTGGTGATGTATTTTCTCAATAAAATGCTGGACTTTATTTGTTAATACTGTGTTTAGGGTTTTCACCCTGTGTTTAGATGTTTGTAAGATAAGTATGAAAAATTTCTTCTTGTGTGGTCTTTACTGGGGTTTGGCATCAAGATTATGACAGCCTCTTTAAACGAATCGGAGAAGACAAGCTTTTTTGTACACTGAAAAAGCTGATGTGAGATTAGAGTTGTTTACTCCCTCACCAGAGTTAGCCATGAAGTCATCTGGGATTGGATTTTCTTTGTGTAAGGTTTTTAGTTACCAATTTGACTTTTCAAAATAATTATGGAAGCTTTGGGTTTTCAATTTCTTTTAGTGTCAATGTTTGATAAGCTGTCTTTTCTTAGAAATTTGTTATTTTCATCTGCATTTTCAAAAATTTTTAAATGGAGTTTTCAAAATAATCTATGACTTGTTTAATGTAGGATCTGTCGTGCATTTTCTTGTCAGTCCTATTACTATTAGTGTTTTTCTGTTATTTGTTTCTCTACCTTATTTTTAATTCATTTAATCAGAGTTTTATTGATTTGATTAGTTTTCTTCAAAGAACCAACCCTTCCTTTTAATGTTTATGATTTTTATAAAGTTCTGCTCTTTGCTTCCCCTTTAGGTCTCTTTTCTAATTTTCTTTTCTTCCTTTTCTTTGAGATGAGGGCTTGCTATGTAGTTCAGGCTGGCTCTGAACTTACTAGATAGCCTAGGCTGGTCTTGAACTTGTGGTGATCCTCCTGCTTTAGCCTCCTGAGTGCTGGAGCTATAGGTGTGTGCTGCTATGCCCAGTCTCCTTTTCAATTTTCTGAGCTGAATGCTTAGCTCATTATTTTTAGTTCTTCTTTTGTAATACAGAAAAGACTATAAAATTGAAGGCTACGAAATTTCTTTACAATATTATTTTAGCCATATCCCAAATACATAGAATTTTCATAAACATTATATGTATGTATGTATGTATGTGTGTGTATGTATGTATATATATATATATACATATATATATATATATCCCCCTGTACTGCTGATTGAACCCAGGGCTTTCACACTGAGCTACCTTCTCAGCCCTCCCCTGCTTTTAAATTTTGAGATGGAGTCTTAATAAGCTGCTAACTAGCCCAGCCTAGACTCAAACTTACAATCTTCCTGCCTCAGTCTTCTGGAGGCTGTGTTAAGGTGTGTACCACCATACCTGGCTAAAATTTTTAAAAAATTTTTTTATTGGTACCAGGGATTGAACTCAAGACCGTGCACTTCCAAGGCAGGAGCTTATGCCACTGAGCTAAATCTCCAGCCCCTACATGGCTAAAATTTTTTTTTAATTTTATTTTAAAAGGGAGTAAAATTAAACACAACAAAACAGAACAGAATGGGACATAAGAAAGCATAAATTTCAAAGCTAGATAACCAGAGATCTTCACTATCTGTCATATTGTCTCTTGTTTTCTTCCAAATGGTTGTCCTTATCCTTGCATATGGAGAGCTCATACTAAATAACATAGCCAATCTTTTCACAAGATGTGTAGTTCAC